>ML779812.1:347877-375140 GCA_009831015.1 Picea engelmannii
TATATATATATATATATATATATATATATATATATATATATATATATATATATATATATATATATATATATATATATATATTGGGATCTTCTTCTTTCTTTGGCTTATTAATTACAGGAAGTGTTAAATATGAAAGATATCAAGCATAATGTATTTTATTGTAATTTTTTTATTAAAATAATATAAATTTCATTGTTTTTGTCTTTTAATTTATACCTAATTTGTAAATAGTAAAATATTCTCCCTGACCTTGCTTATATTTTCTTGAGTTTATTCACTTATGAAAATGATTATGTCAGTTAATTGTTATTAATATAAATGTTTAAATAATTAGTCCAAGGGATTAGTTCAACTAGTTGTCAATAATGTTGTTGGGCTTTTGGCTAGTTCCATGCCAACAAGTGCCCAATTCAATCCCTGCAAGGTTTCCCTCGGAAAAAAAACAAGTATTTCAATAATTGTATTTAATATGCATTAGTTGTTGGTATCTGGTAGTTTGGAATGGATTAAGGAAATGACCAAAATCTAACTAAATGACTTATAATCACGAGCTTTTAAATAATGTGGTAGATTGTGTTATATTGGATATCCCCTTGTGCAACAAAATTGTTAACTTTTACATCTCGGATGCTCATGAGCCTAACTTAAATAACAAACCCTTAATTATAACTCTAAGCATTTCCCTACATAAAATTCACATGGAAGATAGTTCTAATAATGAAAATCACTTAATATTTGACAAAAATAAATACGATATATTTTCTAGTGGACTTAGAAAATGAATTAAATCTCTTAGTAAATAACAACAATATTGCATTTCCCCCGGATGGGGTGCTAGTCGGAGACAACTGGCGAGGGCAGGAGCATGGAGGGTGCCAACGAGGCACAGAGCCATGTGACGGGCTCGTGCCTCCGTCCGCCACCCTCCGGGGATATTAATTGTGCTCTTATGGTGATGGGAGGGCGCGTTTATTGCTCTTGTCCTTGGCTCTTTGTTATGGCTCGGGCGATTTCCTCCGTTGTTGTGTTTTGGTATCATTGCTCCTGCTGGTGGATAGTAGAGCCTCCTCCCCAGTGTCCATGGTTGGCATTTAATTTGTCCCCGGAGGCACCCCGCCGCGACCTTCATTGCGACCTCCGCTGCATAAACACCATGCCTAAGCATAAGAGGCGCCTAAGAGGGAAACCGCGGAGGGGTTCTCCATGGCAACCTCAGCGACCATCCTTCTTCGCGCATGACAGTTCTTCCCCTGCGCAGCCCAGCCATTCCCCACCACCTCCGTCGACTGTAAGCTCGAACCCATTGGAATTGATCCTTCGATCACCTTATCCTTCGCTGTGCCTCCTTTTTGCTCCCTCCAGCACTGAACCGCAACCCAATCAGCGCTCGACCCCCCCCAACACTCTAGGCGAAAAGCCGCCACCTCAGAGGCACGCTTCTGGAAGCGCTGAAACCCCGTCAGTTGATGCCACCACGCCCGAGCAGGTTAAGGATAAGCTAGGCATTCTCTATGGCCTGGTATTTGAGCTGCGCCAGGGCGTCGAGGACCTGCAATTCCGTTTACAGTTGTCAAACGACAAGGCCACGCTCTTCCTCTAGCTTCTTTGCTCACTGTATGAAATCTTCCTCTCAACCCCCATCGATGCAGACACCGCTGATGGCGAGGCAACGGGGAGCGCGAATCCAACGCAGGCACAGGGCACAACCACTTCTACAGGCGATGTGGTCATGCAGGGTGCAGCTGCACCGCTCCTGGAGGACATTGCGAGACACGATAGGGAAGCCGAGAAGAAGGAAGAGGTCGAGATGCAGTGGGGCGACGGGACGACAGTCATGGAGGAGGAATCTTGGACAGGCGACCTCAACGCCACCTGGCCAGGTTACGCGCCAAGTGTTTAGTTCATGTTTGCTTAGGAATCTGGTTTATTGACTGTTGCTTTAGCTGGAGCACCACCTTGTTTCTAGACTTTACACTTTATGGTTTTTGCTTTGTTTAGGCTGACTAGGCTACTGACTGGGCTGGTTTCCCCTCTGTTGGGGCATCCCAGAATTTTCAGTTGACCAAATACTTTGTTCTGTAACTCTTTTTGCTTATAGCAGGATCCTAATATAATATACCTCTTACTTACAAAAAAAAAACAACAATATTGCATTTAACGTACCCGACCACCCACAGGTCGGGCACACTACTCAAGATCACACTTCTTTAATTTCTTTTGAATTCTGATAACATAAATTCAAAAAGAAGCATACAATACTGCACTAACCACACATGCAATAATCAATATTCAAGCCAAACCATCCAAGAAAGGAACAATGTGCCATGCACAGGATTAACCAACAAGCATGCACTTTATAAATATGAATCTCATAGATAATAATAATACACAAGGAATATAAATATATAGAAAACATAGAGAGAACTTATCTTTAATTAAACCATCACCAACTAGTTGCAGACCAAAGACGTTCCTCCCAACCATAGACACTGTTGTTCCAATTCTCAATAGCATGTCACCCCCGAGCTAGGGCTATGAATCCACAAGGATGGGTCCTAGGCCAAATCTAAAACACATAGCAATTGGCTAATAAGCTCTCAGGTTTTCCCAACCACACAACAATCCAAATTTTCAGCTCTCTTTCCCCTTAAGCCTGCACAACCCAAAGAAATGAACCCCTTTCTCTGCCATGCAGTCCCTCAGGTTGTTCCATTTCTCTCCAGGACTCCAATACTACTGGTCAAGAAATCTCCCTGCTAGAAACTCCAAGTATTCTCAATTGTGGACAGTTCTTTCCAAACTACCATCAATCTCATGCACACAAACATCCATTCCCACCTGGAATGATCAATTATTCCTCACAACCATCTCACAATGGCTCTTCTCCTCATGTCATTCATTTCCATGCTCATCCCAAGAGCACACGAATTAGCAAGAGTGAAATGAGGAATTCTCAAAATGAAATGATTAACCAAGAACAACGAACAACAACCAAACAACCCACATGCAGGGTTTATATAATTACAAGAACCAAGAACCACATGGCCTCCTCAAGAAGCTCATGTAACCATTTTTCTCAATTAAAACCAAAATGGGTAAATAAAATATAATAAAAAGACATAGCCTAACTCTCGTGGAATCATAGCCCCCCATCTCTTGTCTTTGTCGTCTTGCATCCATCGATATATATATATATTTCTAGGCACTTCGACCCCTTTCCAACTTTATCAGCTCACCAACCTAAGTCACATTTACATAATACATTCTAGTTCATATGGATCAAAACTGGGGTGTTACATCCCCCTCCCCTTATTTTGGCACTGTCCTCAGTGCACAACACCATACCGATGTTCTTAATATTACAAAGCTAGGATCTTAGGCCTTTAATAAAGACAAGCAGTCCAACCAAATTATTATATACATAGGCACTCTGGCATAAAAGAAAACATGCATACATAGGCACTCTGACCCAAAACATGCATAATGATCTTCATGATTTATATTTTTGGCAACATTTACAACCAACAAGCTCTCCTTCCCTATCAGCCTACACAACCCAAAGAAATGAACCCCTTTCTCTTCCATGCTCTCCCTCAAGTCGTTCCATTTCTCTCCAGGGCTCCAGTGCACTCGACCAGGAAGTTTCAGAGTTGCGGCTCCAAGAACTCCAGTTGCAACAAGTCCATTGGACTTTCTTCATTCTATGCCTTCATCTTTAAGCTCGATTTCCTTCTAGTTCTCTTCTTCTCGATCTTCCAACTTACATGGCCAACATCTCATCTGTATTACAAACATACAATCATAATGAGATATCAATATAACAATTTTCAATCATAAATGTCAAATCTGTTTTATACAGGAAAAACTGAATTTTCTAGGAATGGGCTTCCCGCTCATAATTCATTTGGCTCTTGCAGCTGCAGGCATAACCCAATACCATTATTCCTACAATTTTCTCAACCTTCAATCAACCAAACCAATTGTTAGTATATCATAGCAAATTTTAATTACTCAAATCTTCTTATATACAATAAATAAATTTCCCCAGGCATGAGGATTTTGCTCACAATACTTGGCTTTTGTAGCAACAAGAATTGGTATTATGTATGGGATTACATCCCTACCCCATCCAAGACCGTTCTCTCTTTCTTCAACCTTTCATTCAACCACACAAACTATTAGCATAACATAACAATTTATAACTATTAATCTCTCAAATCTATTTTATACAGGAAAATAAAATTTCCAGGCATGGATTTTCTGCTCATAATGTGTGGCTTCTGCAACTACAGATATCAATCTTCCTTATGGGCTTACATACCTACCATATCCAAGACCATCCTACCTGCAATTTTCTCAATTTACACTTAGCCAAAAAAGATTGTCAATAATTATTAAATTCCAATTTCCAAAATTGTTTTATACAGAAAAATAAAGTTTCCAGACATGAGCTTTTGCTCATAATGTTTGGCTCTTGCAGTAGAATGCATTGGTATTCTTTATGGGCTTACATTTCTGCCATATACAAGACCATTCTTACTGCAATTTCTTCAATTTACACATAGCCAAACAGATTGTTAGTAATCATGCACATTTTAAACAGTTCATGAAATGATCTCATAATTGAAATTTACCAACAATTCAATAATTTCCAGCCATTATTGACATTAAAATGGAATCCAACTATTAACTGGAATGAACTCATCATTATCTACACATGTGTTATCAACAAATATTTTCTTTCTTCTATCTAGATTTTTATTTTATTTTATTACTATGTTCCCCTGACAAAGCTTTTCAATAATTCACCATTATGTAACTACTCTAACATGCAACTTTCTTGTTGCATTATCTAACAACTCCAGAAGTATTCTCAAATTCATGAGTTAGCCATACTCGTGCCATTTCAGGTTTTAACATAATCATTTCTATGCTATACAATATATACATGCATTCAATAATTTGTGTAATACCACTTGTAACATTTTCAACAACTCCAAAAAGTGATCACAACATCGTAACAAACAATAATTCAATCACCTTCAACTAGTAATTCATATTAAATATAATGCAAATATCCATCATTATATATTTGCAACACAACAAATAATTACCAATAAAATAACAATAAATGTGCCAATACCCATGGCCACATTTACACAATGCATCTCTACATTGACTATATGATACCACATAACTATGTCATGCATTCACCAACGTGAGTTGGAAGGTCTGGCCAACGACTCAACACATCATCCACAAACTTCCTACTGGTTGCCTGACTATTTGTATACCTTCCTTTTTAATCCAAACACAACACCAAGAATATAATTCTTAAGTGCTCTTTAGTGTCGACAAAGTCGTTGGAGTCCAAACATCGACTATAGAGTAGATTCCACTGAGCACTCACATAACACTATAGCCCTTCCATATCCAACCATCTCATGGTCTCACACATGACTAACTCTATGGATATTTATTGTTATATCAAGAGTATGTCTCTTGAATTGACCTAGTTATGATCTCATAACCAATCATAACAAAATATGCAACTAAATTTTGTCTGAATGCATTCTAGCATCAACAACATTTATATACTCTACACCTTTGGCCATTACATATCAATTTACATATTGAAAAATTAATTGAGGGAATTCTTACCTCAAATCCCTTTAACATCTATGCATCAAAAGAAACCAATTGCATACCTGCATGGTTGTTATCAACCTACTTGATACTACCTAATCAACTGGTATTTGTAAAATCTCACAAGATTTTTCTTCCATCTTTCGATAACCATTCCTACTACTTTCATGGGTTTTCCAAAGATGGAAGTCATAAGCAACAACAACAACATCCACATATTTAACCAGGCTATATCAATTTTCCCGAATACATAATCCATAATCCATAATCCATAATTAATCATACTCAATTGCTATAACATCATTATTGCATGTATATAACAACAAACTATTATAAGTTCTCAAGCATGCGATATGCATATCCAAGCATGTACATATGCACAATGCACATCTATATGCACCAAACATTCACTATCAACATGCCTACTAATGCATATGCATTCTAACTTCATTCTATGCATCATGAACTCTAGTGCATTTATGTTTTAATTCACTTATTATTTATTTATTTATGTTGTAGTCGGTTGTCTTTGAATTTATTTAGATCCTTGTTGCCTTGTGTGCTCCCATTCTACTCATCTACACTACTGTTCCCTAGTCTGAATACTTTCTATCCAAGTTCCACTTGGACATTATGCAATCCAACCAATTTGTTCTATTTACAACAACCTCTCCTAAGCAGACATATCCAAACATTACCTTTATGAAACATTCCAGCACCTTGGAATGAGGTAGCTCACAACATTCCATCAACTTACCCATAATCATTCCACACCCCTGCTATTACTTCTAGTTGTCCACTCGGTTACCTCATTTAACAATTCCTTATGAATCCATACTTTTCTTACTCAACATCATTCCCATTGAAAATCTATTTTCATTCAGTGGCACTTTTCAAGTGAAAGAGCATTTATTATCCTATCCTTGATTTCTCTGCATTGGTATCATGCTTCCACTGTGAACTCTGATATCAGAAGTGGCTTTCTTGCTCTGAGTGATTTTATACGAGTAGCTAAGTCATATATAGCAAATCCTTCCTAGGCACTCCTTTGCTTGGCATGTAGAGATTATTCACACACAACCTCTTGAGCTCTTTGTTTTCTTTCACATCAAGCTTGCAATTGTCTACACATCTCTACCTTCAAGGCTATGGAGTCTTATTTTTCCTTTCTATGCCCAATAATGACATTCTTCCTCCACAAGATTCATATAATATGTGACTATTTTTGTTGTTGTGTCTTGCAATTCATTATGATTATGTAGTAGCTGAATAATAATTCTTTTGTTCCACTCTTCTTTAGTTCTTTATCCACTTTTCATTACTTGCCATGTAGCTCTTTATTGCCTCAACCAACTTCTACAAGCTATGTCACGCTTCCATGACTCTAATATCCAATCTTAGTCTTGAGTTTATCTTATTATACCTCTAATTTTGCCAAATGTGCAAGCACCCATTTTGTTAGAATTATACATATTATAGAAATCTATCAATTAATGCTACATGTACTTTTTCTGCTCAGTTCATGAAGAATTATATAACAATTACCCAAATTCTAATAACTCTAGGTTATTCTCTTCTGAATCATCTTCCAACAACTATACTCATTCCCTGATTCGATCTCTGAGTTGAAAGTTATGGCTTATTGAAAAAGCCATCTTCACCCTATTTTTGCATTTTCTCCACTGGTGTAATTTTATTGAAATGCTAGCTTTAGTCAACTGCAGAAGAAAATATGTCACGAACTAGAGAAAATTTTATATGAGGAAAAGATAAAAAAAAAATGACAAGGAATTCATATCAATTCTCATATTTTCAATATGATGCTTCAGTAAAACACTACAACAAACTGGAAATGACAACTTTGCCCTTTTTCACCTCTTTTTCCAGACTTGGAATTTTTGGCAAAATTGACTATCTCTCCATCTGTGTACTTCTGGAAAATTTTCACTAAACCAAAGTTCTTTGTATTGATGAGTATATAAAATGTTGAATAAATAAATTTTATCATTTTTGTGAAATGGGGTCACTTTTCTTCCTTCGAAAATCTCGAAAATCCCCAAAAAGGGTCCGAAGTAGTGGATTTTGGCCTATTTCAACATCCTCATTTCAATCCCCTTAGGATTTATTTAGTTCCTTCATGGGTTATTTCCATGTCTACTTTCTCGAGACACTCTAAGAATATCAACTTAATCTGGACCTTTGCCAATGATTTGGACCCAAATCTTCAAAAGCCACTATTTGAAAATTTCTTACAAATCCAAGCATAAATGGAAGAGGGCCCTCTCTGACACTTTCGTAGAAATCCTCTTTTTGGAAAACACCCAAAAGTTTCATACCAATATGACTTAATCTGCTCTAGTTATGGTGATTTTCACTATTGTTCTGAAATCATAAGCATTCTGGACCATTGATCTGCTCTCTAACTATGATCGACGATCGATGATTTCCTTTGCGAACCAAACCTTCCCACCGATATTTCCGATGCTCGATCATCAACCATCGACCATTGGTTCTTTTTATCCACAAATGAGTAGTCGCCCATGAATCTCGTCGATGCCTGAACATCGACCATCGACAATCTTCCCCGAAAAACCCAGGTTTCCCACAAATCTCGCCGAACCCCGACCATCGACGATTGACCATCTCTTAACTAACGTGGAAACTATGTTGATGTGGCATGACATGTGGATGCTGACATGGAATGACACATCATCATCCTTCCTTTCTCCATCGGCCATCGACAATCATAGATTTCCTTTGGCCGAATGAAAATTCACCGCTAACTCGTCGATCCCCGATCCATCCGCCATCGACGTTCTCCAATGTTATTTCGTCTAAGTTCAACACTTCACCAAATTTTTTTGATCCCTGATCCGTCGGCCATCTACGATCAGAGATGTCTCATGGTGAAATTCAACACTTTTCCAAACTTGTTGATCCCCAACCATCGACCGTTAGTGATCAAAGATGTCTCCTGGCGAATTTCAACACTTCACCAAACTTTCCCATCCCCGACCATCAATTGTCGGGGATCAGAGGTTTCTGTTGAAAAAATGAAAAATTCACAAAATTATGTTGACCCCCGACCATCGACTGTCGGCAATTGGTGATTTCTGTTAGGGAATTTCAACACAACAATTTTTGGCCAAAACCCAGGTGAATATGGGTCATTGATCTCCCACTCAAACTTATCTCGACCATTGATTTCCTCTAACTTCCAAATGGCCGAAAATGAACATGGACTGTCGATCTTCCTCATTTTAAAACCACAGAAATAAATCTCAGTTGTTGATTTGGAAGCTTTGTCAAACTTCAAAACTTCATCAATTTTTAAATTTATCAAGGGCAATTCTAGGCCGTTGATCTCAAGATCGAACACAATCTTGGTCGTCGATCAACTGAACTTTACCTCGCACTACAAAAACCATTAAAATACAATTTTTCAACCTGCCAAGTCGAATGCGTATCTACAACTCTGCAGATCGAATCTAATAAACTTCTTAGACAATCTCGAATCATTTAAACTCAGATATGCTCACTAATTTGGGGATCTTTCTCTACAATCTTTCCATTTCCCCCCAATTTCATTCAAATCAAAGTATGCAACAATGAATTTCTCAAAATCACACTCATTCTGGCCCATACCAGTCCTATTTTTGAACGAGAAGCTCTGATACCAATCTGTAACATACCCAATGACCCATAGGTCGGGCATGCTACTAGAGAACACATTTCTTTAACTAATTTCAAATTTTGATAACATTTAATTAAAAAAGAAGCATTAAAATATTTCACTAACCACACATGCAATAATCAAGATTCATGCCAAACCATCCAAGAAAGGAACAATGTGCCATGCACAACAATAACCAACAAGTAGGCACATTATAAATATGAATCTTAGAGATAATAATAATACACAACGAAATATAAATATATAGAAAACATAGAGAGAATTTGTCTTTAATTAAACCATCACCAACTGGCTACAGACTAAGGACGTTCCTCCCAACCATAGACATTGTTGTTCCAATTCTTGACAGCAGGTCACCCTTGAGCCAGGGCTATGAATCCACAAGGACGGGTCTTAGGCCAAATCTAAAACACACAACAATTGGCTAATAAGCTCTCAGGTTTTCCCAACCACACAATAATCTTAATTTCCTGCTCTATTTCCCCTTCAGCTTGCAAAACCCAAAGAAATGAACCCATTTCTCTACCATGCAGTCCCTTAGGCTGTTCCATTTCTCTCTAGGGCTCTAGTGCTACTGGTAAGGAAATATCCTTGGTGGAAACTCCAAGGATTCTCATCTGTGGATAGTTCTTTCCGAACTGTCATAAAACTCATGCACACAAGCATCCATTCCCACATGGAATGATCAATAATTATTCACAACCATATCATAATGGCTCTTCTCCTCCTTCCATTCATTTCCATTCTAAGCCCAAGAGCACACGAATTAGCAAGAGTGAAATGAGGAATTCTCAAAATGAAATGATTAACCAAGAACAATGAACAACAACCAAATAGCCCACAGACAGGGTTTATATAATTACAAGAACCGAGAATCACATGGCCTCCCTAAGAATCTCATGTAACCATTTTTCTCAATTAAAACCAAAATGGGTATATAAAATATAATAAAAAGACTTAGCCCCTTTATCCCCCCTTTCTCATGGAATCATAGCCCCCTATCTCTTGTCCTTGTTCGTCTGACAACCAACGATATATATATTACATTTCTAAGCACTTCGACCCCTTTCCAACTTTATCGGCTCACCAACCTAAGTCACATTTACATAATACATTCTAGTTCATATGGATCAAAACTGGGGTGGTACATTGCACAATGAACATACTATGTAGTAAGTACAAATCTCATTATGGTTTGTTCTCATGAGAAAGCAAAGGGGTCTGAAGCCCATCTGTGAACACATTCAAGTTGATATACCCCTCGATTCATATGGGGATAACAAGGTACTAGTAATCACACTCTTGATTTAGTGCTTGATGTTAGTTTTATGAGCAACAAACGATAAACATTACATACATAAACTTTCACATAATATGTCACACACCCAACCCCCTAAGTGCCTTTTTAGGGATGGGGTATTAAATTTTTTACTTTTTGTAAACTATCTGTCTTCCTCCCTTTCACAACTCCATCGTCTTCTGCTTGTCAAGAGCTTTCCAACGATAGTAACTTTGCCCAAAACAAGGCTATGGAACGGAAGTTGTGACCTTCCTAAGTTCTCGGGTTTACATAGGCAACATCTCTTTCACTACTACATGACATCTCATTTTCCATGCCAATCAACGTGGCGATGCCCTGATTATGATGTGGCACTATCCTAGCATGCCACAGTGGAAATTTAGTCCACAAAAACCTACAACTATCGTCGCTCAGACCTTCTTACAACACACTCTTTGCTTGCCTCTCATGGATATGGTATTGAAGAATATTCCCTCTCGATACAATCCATTCAAAGTTTGAGCAGTTCACGCAGTCTCACTTTCTCGAACCCAAGGTATCGAGGAATATCCCCTCTCCCCTCGATGGATGGTCTCGATGCATGCAAGATCTCCCGACCTACGGTTAGGATCCATTCGATGCCTAAGGTTTACTTTTCCTACTGGACTCCACTAAACTCGTCAATGATCACACGTCATCACACTGATGCTCTTAGTCGGCATCAACTCACCCTTCTCTCTCAATTTGCTAAGTGGGACATGCGATAATCAATGGTTGAGATTGAGTTTCATTTATCACCTAGATCATTGCTGCCATAGTGCACCTATCTCTTGACGTGAAATGTGGCTCAATATCCACTTGACATGTGGACCCATCACGACTCGCCATGTCACCATAGGGTGTTTAGGCTCGCTCGGCCAGAAAATGACATTTGTCCCTCTCCTATAACCGATTAAAATACTTAATTAATATTTCTTAAAATACCACTCTTTGGTATTCAATTACTTAAACCTCATTAGGGATAATTATTCTCTACAAACTAATTACCCTCATAAACACATATTTACTTTACCTAATAATTCACTTAAGTACCATTACTGTAATGATTATCTTCTAATATAATTAATTATATTATAACATAATCAATATTATGTTCCAATATAATTAATTAGGTTGTAATATAATTAGGCCTTTAATCCTTGAATTGCGTATTAATCAAAGAATCTGGCTTATGACTTCACGCCATTATCTTCATGTTATATATATATATATATTAAAATGTATTTAATCATACATATTATTGCAAAACCCCTCACGTGCATTATTATAAATTTTATAATTCTCAAGATAATTCAAGGGATCACATTTGGAGCCTTTCAAAGTCACACTCCAAGCCCTCGGAGTTGTACTCTGAACCCTTCGAAGTTGTTACTCTTAGTACCCCAAGGTAAACTGTGAAAGTGGTCACCACTTGAAAGGCTTGAAACTTACGTCATTTTATTATACATTAAATGTTATACGAACCCAGGCTATTATTTAATATAATATATCATTTTAGGTATTTAAGCCTCCTTCACGTGCATTATCAAACCTTTATAATCTTATAACATTATAACACTATTAAATATTAAATCAACTCGGACTTGAAAAGTGGGTGTTCCTCTCAGCAGTTCTATCACCAATCACATGTGAGTAGGGTTTTGATTTTTCTATATATTTAAACTTTATAACCCCCATGTCATCGCTTTGACGGCTTCAGACTTCGTTTAAACATTCCCTTCCATCCACTTTGAATGGTCAACTCCGAGTAAACTTCGGTCTTGAAACTCGTGTGCACCTGACGTTCTTCCAACAACCAATCATGAAGAGGCATTATTTTAATGTTATTTAATATGGGTGGGGTCTTATATGGTGTTGTCTAACTGTTTTATGTTTTGGATTTTTTTGTCGGAATAAAATGACATAAATATGCATGAAATCATTTTTTTTTGTTATTTAAAATCCATTTTTGAATGTAGAAATGGATTCAACATGCCGAAAAACCCCTGGGGCACTTGGATTATGTAGAAATAATCACTCAAATTTGTGGCTCTAACAATATCTCACTAGATTTCGGGAAAACATCCCTGGAAAATATCGTCGAACAAGAGCCAAAACATAGAACGTTTAGACCACGGTGTCTTATACTGCCCAAATTTTGGACTTCGAACATTCCCTCCTCGCTCGTCACTTCAAAGGCTTCAGACATTATTCAACTACCCCTTTTTATTTACTCTGAGAGGGTTTTGGAATTTGTGTCGAATTATTATAGTGTTATATTGTTCAAGACTCCATTGGTCTTCGTTCTCCATACGTTCACTCCTTTCTCATTATTTTGAAGACCAATCACAAGCTAGCAAGGTTAATCTTTATAAATTATTTTATGTTTAAAACTTCATTGGCCATCTCCATTACTCCATTCTCTGTGCTCCAACATGATGGAAATTATAATAATCAATAAACATATATTAATTTACATATTCGGGCTGTGTTGAGAAAATAAGAGTATTTTCACAACTCCAAGTATTTGAACACTGACAAATAAAAATGCCCTAAATATAGAATTCCTTTAAGAGCATTGAGCTACATGTGCAAAGTATGTATTTTATGAAATAAGGAGAAACCCGAGGGAAGGATTTCAATACCTCCATTAATCACGCACCAAATATAAATATAAATTCTTATTATTCAAGTATTACAACATTTAGATGGTAATTTATGAATTTACCATTAATTATCAGATTTTACCATTTGTTCAACTTTGTCTAGAAAAAATAGAAATTGCACATTCTCATTTATATTTTTTTATTATTTATTTGTTAAATTTGTTTTCGAGCATATTTACATGTCTTGGAAGTAAAAATCCTCCCTCGTAAAACTTTATGTTTACCGAAATTTACACAATTCCTAATTACAAGCATTTCTTTACTAATTTTTAGGGATTAATCATTATTCCCAATTCTTTCCATTTGGACATCCATTTTTCTGTGTAACTTCAAGAAAAAATGGTTTTCTTACCAAATTCAAAGGAGAATTTAATTATCCACAATATCTCAATTTCTAGATTTCACTTTTATTTCAAATTTAGAAATTTAAAGTGCATTCTCATTCCTTTCCTAATGTTTGTTTGTAAAAATTCTTTGACTCTTCTCTAATGTGTGGTTTTCTCTCTTATTGTCAAATAGGGGTTGATCTTCCTTCCAGTTCTAAGTCTGGTAGATTTTCCAGACCAACAGAGAGGCCAAAATCCTATGCCCAACCTTCAAGTTTCTAACAGAAAGTTGGAATTTCATAATTATGAAGTTGATTTGGGGTGACTATGGTGGCTTGACACTACTAACATTTGATAAATAGTTCATATAGACTAATACAGATAAACAACCAACATTCTGCTCCAAATTTGATTTAGAACCCATTACTAACAACTGTTTTTTCTAGACAGGGCAAGCAGAAAACAAATGATAGAATTACCAGTTTGACTAGTAATTTTGTCTAAGTGTGACCTGCATTGTTGATCTGAAATCGGAAGCATTCTGGACCATTGATCCGCTCTCTATCAACGATCGACAATCGATGATTTCCTTTATGAACTAAACCTTCCCACTGATCTTCCCAATGACCGATCATCGACCATCAACCATCGATTGCTTTTCTTCGCAAACCAGAAGTCTCCCATGAATCTCGTTGATGCCCGAACGTCGACCATCGACCATCGATAATCTTCTCCGACAAACCCAGGTTTCCCACAAATCTCGTCGAACCCTGACTACTGACGATCGACCATCCCTTCACTAATGTGGAAACTATGTTGATGTGGCATGACACATGGATGCTGACATTGCATGACACATCATCATTCTTCCTTTCTCCATCGGCCATCGACAATCATAGATTTCCTTTGGCTGAAAAAAACTTCATCGCAAATTCATCGATTTTTGATCCATCGGCCATCCACAATCTTCGATGTCATTTCGTCGAAGTTCAACACTTCGCCAAAACTTGTCGATCCCAGATCCTTCAGTCATCGGTGATCAGAGATGTCTCCTGGTGAACTTCAACACTTCGCCAAACTTGTCGATCCCCGACCATCAGTCGTTGGTGATTAGAGATGTCTCCTCGCGAACTTCAACACTTTTCCAAACTTTCCCATCCCGGACCATCGATCATCGACGATCAGAGGTTTCTTTTGAAAAACTGAAAAATTCACCAAATTCTGTCAACCCTCGACCATTGACCGTCGACAATCAAAGATTTCTGTTGGCGAATTTCAACACTTAGCAATTTTCGGCCAAAACCCAGGTGAATCTGGGTCATTGATCTCCCACTCAAACTGATCTTAACCGTTGATTTCCTCCGACTTCCAAATCGGCGAAAATGACCATGGACCGTCGATCTTCATCATTTTTAACCACTGAAATGAATCTCAGTCGTTGATATGGAAACTTTGTCAAACTTCAAAACCTTGTCAATTTTTAAATTTATCAAGGGCAATTCTAGGTCACTGATCTCAAGGTCGAACGTGATCTTGACCATCGTTCCTATGAACTTTTCCCCACGCTACAACGACCATTAAAATACAATTTTTCAACCTTCCAAGTCGAATGCAGCTCTGCAACTCTGTAGATCAAATCCAATAAACTTCTCAGACAATCTCAAATCATTTAAACTGGGATCTGCTCATGAATTTGGGGATCTTTCTCTATAGTCTTTTCATTTTTCCCCAATTTCGCTCAAATCAAAATTTGCAACAACGAATTTCTCAAATTCACACTCGTTCTGGCCCATATCAGTTTGATGTTTGAACCATAAGCTCTGATACCAATCTGAAAGGTACCCAACCACCCATAGGTTGGGAACGCTACTCAGAAACACATTTACTTAACTGATTTGAAATTTTGATAACATTTAATTCGAAAAGAAGCATAAAATATTGCACTAACCACACATGCAATAATCAAGATTCATGCCAAACCATCCAAGAAAGGAACAACGTGCCATGCACAACAATAAATAGCAAGCAAACACATTATAAATATGAATCTTAGAGATAATGATAATACACAACGAAATATAAATATACAAAAAACATAGAGAGAACTTATGTTTAATTGAACCGTCACCAATTGGCTGGAGACCAAGGACGTTCCTCCCAACCATAGACACTATTGTTCCAATTCTCAACAGCAGGTCACCCGTGAGCCAAGGCTATGAATCCACACGGACGGGTCCTAGGCCAAATCTAAAACACACAACAATTGGCTAATAATCTCTCAAGTTTTCCCAACCACACAACAATCCTAATTTTCATCTCTATTTCCCCTTCAGCCCGCACAACCCAAAGAAATGAACCCCTTTCTCTCCCATCCAGTCCCTTAGGTTGTTCCATTTCTCTCTAGGGATCCAGTGCTACTGGTAAGGAAATATCCCTTCTCGAAACTCCAAGGATTCTTAGTTGTGGACAGTTCTTTCTGAACTACCATAAATCTCATGCACACATGCATCCATTCCCGCCTGGAATGATCATTAATTCCTCCTAGCCATCTCACAATGGCTCTTCTCCTCCTTCCATTCATTTCCATGCTAAGCCCAAGAGAACAATAATTGGAAAGAGTGAAATCATGAATTCTCAAAATGAAATGATCAACCAAGAATAACGAATAACAACCAAATAACCCACATGTAGGGTTTATATAATTACAAGAACCAAGAACCACATGACCTCCCTAAGAAGCTCATGTAACCATTTTTCTCAATTAAAACCAAAATGGGTAAATAAAATATAATAAAAAGACTTAGCCCCTTTATCCCCCCTCTCTTGTGGAATCATAGCCCCCTATCTCTTGTCCTTGTTCGTCTTGCAGCCAACAATGTATTATATATATATATATATATATATATATATATATATATATATATATATATATATATATATATATATATATATATATATTACATTTTTAGGCACTTCAACCCCTTTCCAACTTTATCGACTCACCAACCTAAATCACATTTACATAATACATTCTAGTTCATATGGATCAAAACTTTGGTGTTACATTGCACAATGAAAATACTATGTAGTTAGAAAGCATGAGGACTTTTCTCCTACCCATCCAAGTATAAATCTCACTATGGTTTGTACTCGATGGAAGGTCTCGATGCATGAAATATATCCCAACCTATGGTTAGGATCCATTTGACGCCTAAGGTTTACTTGTCCTACTTGACCCCACTAAACTCGTCAACCAATTAAAGATTGACACACGTCATCACACTGATGCTTTTAGTCAGCATCAACTCACCCTTCTCTCTCGATTTGCTAAGTGGGACATGCGATAATCAACGATTGAGATTGAGTTAAATTTATTACCTAGGTCATTGCTGCCATAGTGCACCTGTCTCTTGACGTGACACGTGGCTCAATATCCACTTGACATGTAGACCCATCATGACTCACCATATCACCATAGGGTGTTTAGGGTCGCTCGGCCAGAAAATGACATTTGTCCCTCTCCTATAACCGATTAAAATACTTAATCTATATTTCTTAAAATACCACTCTTTGGTATTCAATTACTTAAACCTCATTAGGGATAATTATTCTCTACAAACTAATTACCCTCATAAACACATTTTTACTTTACCTAATAATTCAATTAATACCATTATTGTAATGATTATCTTCTAAGATAATTAATTATATTATAACATAATCCATATTATGTTCTAATATAATTAATTAGGTTGTAATATACTTAGGCTTTTAATCTTTGATTTACGTATTAATCCAAGAATCTGGCTTATGACTTCACGCCATTATATATATACATTTAATCATATATATTATTGCAAAACCCTTCACGTGCATTATTACAAATTTTACTATTCTTAAGATAATTCAAGGGATCACATTTGGAGCCTTTCTGAGTCACAATCCAAGCCCTTAGAGTTGTATTCTAAACCCTTCGAAGTTGTTACTTCGAGTACCCCAAGGTAAACTCTGAAAGTGGCCAGCACCTAAAAGGCTTGGAACTCACGTCAAATTATTATACATTAAATGTTATACCAACCCAGGCTATTTTTTAATACAATATATCATTTTAGGTATTTAAACTTCCTTCACGTGCATTATCAAACATTTATAATCTTATAACATTATAACACTATTAAATATTAAATAAACTCGGACTTGAAAAGTGTGTGTTCCTCTCAACACTCCGATCACCAATCACATGCGAGTAGGGTTTTATTTTTTTTATATATTTAAACTTTATAACCCCCATGCCATCGCTTCGACAGCTTTAGACTTCGTTTAAACATTCCCTTCCATCCACTTGGAATGGTCAACTCTGAGTAAACTTCGATCTTGAAACTCGTGCGCACCTCACGTTCTTTTGGCAACCAATCCCGAAGGGGCATTATTTTAGTGTTATTTAATATGGGTGGGGTCTTATACAACGTTGTCTAACTGTTCTATGTTTTGGATTTTTTCAACGGAATACAGTGACATACATCTACTTGAAATCACTATTTTTTGTTATTTAAAATCCGTTTTTGAATGCAGAAATGGATTCAAGATGTTGAAAAACCCCTAGGGCACTTGGATTATATAGAAACAATCACTCAAATCTGCGGCTCTAACAATTTCTCACCGGATTTCGGGCAAACATCCTTGGAAAATATCGTTGAACAAGAGCCAAAACATAGAACGTTTAGACTACGGTGTCTTATACTGCCCATCTTTTGGACTCCGAACATGCCCTCCTCGCTCGCCACTCCAAATGCTTCAGACATTATTCAACTATCCCTTTTCATTTACTCTGAGAGGGTTTTGGAATTCATGTCGAATTATTATAGTGTTATATTGTTCAGGACTCCATTGGTCTTCGCACTCCATACGTTTACTCCTTTCTCATTATTCCGAAGACCAATCACAAGCTAGCAAGGTTAATCTTTATAATTTATTGTATGTTTAAAACTTCATTGGCCATCGCCATTACTCCATTCTCTGTGCTCCAACATGATGGAAATTATAATAATCAATAAACATATATTAATTTACATGTTTGAGTTGTGTTGATAAAATAAGAGTATCTGCACAACTCCAGGTATTTGAACACTGGCAAATAAAAATGCCCTAAATATAGAATTCCTTTAAGAGCATTGAGCTACATGTGCAAAGTATGTATTTTATGAAATAAGGAGAAACCTGAGGGGAGGATTTCAATACCTCCATTAATCACGCACCAAATATAAATATAATTTTTTATTATACAAGTATTACAACATTTAGATGGTAATTTAGGAATTTATCATTAATTATCAGATTTTACCATTTGTTCAACTTTGTCTAGAAAAAATAGAAATTGCACATTTTCATTTATAATTTTTTGTTATTTATTTGTTAAATTTGTTTTCGAGCATATTTACATGTCTTGGAAGTAAACCCCCCCCTTGTAAAACTTTGAGTTTACCGAAATTTACCAAATTCCTAATTACAAGCATTTCTTTACTAATTTTTAGGGATTAATCATTATTCCCAATTCTTTCCATTTGGACATCCATTTTACTATGTAACTTCAAGAAAAATTGGTTTTCTTACCAAATTCAAAGGATAACTTAATTATCCACAATATGTCAATTTCTAGATTTCACTTTTATTTCAAATTTATAAATTTAAAGTGGATTCTCATTCCTTTCCTAATGTTTGTTTGTAAAAATAATTTTCCTCTTCTCTAATGTGTGGTTTTCTCTCTTAATGTCAAACATGGGTTGATCTTGCTTCAAGTTCTAAGTCTAGTAGATTTTCCAAACCAACAGAGAGGCTAAAATCCTATGCCCAACCTTCAAGTTTCTAACAGAAAGTTGCACTTTCATAATTATGAAGTTGTTTTGGGGTGACTATGGTGGCTTGACTTTACTAACATTTGAGAATTAGTTCATATACACTAATACAGATGACCAACCAACATTGTGATCCAAATTTGATTTAGAACCCATCACTAACAACTTTTTTTTTTTCTAGACAGGGCAAGCAGAAAACAAATGATAGAACATGATTTCCTAAGAATTTACTTCAGATTCCCCAGCCAACCAGGCAATTAGAGTCACACTTTTCATCATTTAGATAGGATAATAGTTTCATCAATCATTTAGCACTTGAAATCCACATTATAGAATAAACCAATCAAGACAATACAAAACTCAGAAAAACATTTATCTGAAACTTGAAATTAGTTGAAAATTGTTGAAGGGTGTTCCATTTTCCACCCAACCATAGGCACAGTTTCTCTTGGTGTATTCCTCAACTGGCCACCCCCTAGCTAGATCATGAAGCCATGAGAGAGAGGTTCTTCTTTTTCTCAGTAACAATAAGGGATGGAGGTTACTCTCCTTCTCCCACAGGAACCTGGCAGTTCAGTCTTCTATTCACCAAGCAAGGGGGTTTGCTCTGATTTGTCACTCAATCATTCAACTTCTCTAGAGCCACATTTATCATCTTGATTAGAAAACTCCGCCCAACAGTTCCTGTACCTAGAACAATTTGTTTTCTCAATTCTCTTCAAAACCAGAGAGCCTCAGATGCTCTACCTCTTTATAAATGGTCACCAGACCAAGTCATGTGCATTATCTACCCTCTACTCACAATTTTCCTTTATTTTCTTTCCTTCTACAACAAGAATTTGTGGGTCCATTTCCCAATTCGTGGGTCAAATCAAGAAGTTTCCAGATGGGGTACTCTGCCCATCTCCTCATTGACTTTTGAGGAAGATTTCCCAACTACCAACTTGACTGGTAATCAAATTCTCTAGGACAGAGGACTATACTGGGTCTGAGCAATTTAAATCTAGCATAGTACTAGCCTAGCTGGGGTCTTCTCAACCATTAATAGTTCCCCTCACCATCCTCATGCATCATAATCTGCATTGGAAACACCTTCAACAATTGTGCAACAATTTCCATTTTATTTAATAATACAAATATTTACATTACCTTCTATAGAAAAAGTTCATCATTTCCAAAATCCACACATAACCAGTCTGTCCATAGTCTTTTAGCAAAATATAATTATATTTATAGGCTGGGGGAAGCATGGGTATTAAAATCCCCTCCCCCTTAAAGGAACACCGTCCTCGGTGTTCTACTTGCCGTTGTGATATTTATGTACAACAATGAACAAAAATGGGTATGCATTTTTCATGGCATCCTCCATTTCCCATGTAGCTTCATCTGGACCAAAGTGTTTCCACTGCACCTTGACCTATGCAATGGTTCTATTCCTAAGTGGGATTTCTTTCCTATTTATTATGCATTGTGGTTTTGGAAAGAATTCTCCCTCTGGTTCCACCTGAATCACAGACCAATTAATTATATTATTAGAGTCGTGTACATATTTTTTCAGTAACGAAACATGGAAAACATTATGTGCTTTCACTGTGGGAGGAAGTGCTATTCTATATGCTACAGGTCCCACCCTGTCCAAATTTCAAAGGGTCCACAAAACCGAGGTTCCATCTTGGAAAAAGTTCCCATTCACAAGGAATTTCTTCTGGGCTTAATTCATAGATACACATGATCCCCTACTTTGAACTCTCTAGGAGTCCTGTTTTTCTGTGCATTGTTTTTTTGTTTGTCCTAAGCTATTTTCAGATTCTGTTTTATTTGAACTACTTGTTATTCCATTTCTTTTAGCATGTCAGGCCAGAGTGTAATTTTTTCTACTGGGTTATTCTAGCTTATTGGAATATTGCATTGTCTACCATAGAGAGCCTTAAAAGGGCTAATATTCAGTGACTCCTCATAGCCACTGTTATAGTAAAATTATACCAGTGGTAGATATTCTTCCCATTTCCTCGGTTGATGCATCACATGTATCCTTAACATGTCCTCTAACACTTGGTTTACCCTCTCTATCTATCCATAATATTGAGGGTGATAGGTTGTACTAAATAGCAATTTAGTCCCAAAACCAACAAACAAAGACTTCCAAAAATTTGAAGTAAATTTTGTATCTATGTCTAATATGTTTTCCTTAGGTATACCATGTAGTCTAAATTTTCTTTCATGAAAATATTGGCAATATATATTGCCTTGCAAGTTGACTTTACATGAATAATGTGAGAAGCCTTGCTCAGTTTATCCACAACTACCATAATAACGCCATTCTACTTGGTTGATTTAGGAAATACTACTATGAAATCCATGGAGACGGTTTTCCATTTCCATTCTAGAATTGGCAGGGTTTGCAACAACCGTGCTGGGTGCATGTGCTCCACTTTAACATGCTGACATTCTAAACATTTAGCCAAGTAGTCAGCTATGTCCTTTTTCATTCCTTGCCAGTAAAACAATTTCTTCGTGGTTGTTATCATCTTTTGATAACCGGGGTGGCCATTATATAGTCTTTTATGTAGTTCATCCATGATGAACCTCTTCAAGTCATCATAATTTGGAATATACAACCTACCTTTGTAAGTTAGCAGACCATCATTCAACAATTGATAGCCCTCATAATTCATCGCCGTGGGCTCTTGCTCTAGGCATGATTTCAGAGTTTTGAAAAATGCATATGTTTCTTATTCACTTTTGACTCTCTCCTTGATGTCTAATTCACAGGTGCTTACAGTTGACAAGTGAATCACCTGCATGCTTCTACTGAGGGCATCGACCAATCTGTTTTCTTTTCCCTTGATGTGTTTGATTTAAAAATCAAATTCACTAAGGAGAGCCATCCACCTAGCTTACCTGACATTCCGTTTGGGTTGGTAAAACAAATACCTCAACCCACTATGGTCTGTCATAAGCACAAATTTTCTACCTAGAAGGTAATGCCTCCACTTTTTCAAAGCATGTAATATGACAACCAATTTCAAGTCATGTGTCACATAATTGATTTCATGTTCATTCAATTTTATGGACTCGTAGAAAATCACATGCCCTTCTTGCATAAGGACTCCTTAAAGTCCTTCCTTGGAGGCATTTGTACACACAAGGAAGTCCTTGTTTGGGTCTACAATTTTCAGCATAGGTGCATTGGTTAAAAGGTATTTCAGCTGCTAAAAACTCTCTTCACACTCTATTTTCCAAACAAATTTAACTCTCTTTTTCTTAAGGGAGGTGATTGGACAACCAATCTTGGAAAATCCCTTTATGAACCTTCTATAGTATCCTGCTAGGCCCATAAAAGATCTGATATCAAAAGCATCTTTTGGTATAGGCCAATCCATAATGGCTTTGATCTTGTCAGGATCGACTTCGAATCCTTCTTCAGTGATGACATAGCCTAAGTAATGGAATTGCTTTTGGAAAAAGTCACACTTACTAAACATAACACAGAGTTTGTGCTCTCTTAGCACTTGAAGGACTAACCTGAGGTGCTCTTCATGCTATTCTCTACTCTTAGGATAGATCAGAATGTCATCTATGAAAACCAATACAAATCTTCTCAAGAACTTGTTGAGCACATTATTCATTAAACACATAAAGGTGGTTGGTGCATTGGTAAGCCCAAATGGCACCACCACAAATTAATAGTGCCCATATATTGTCCTAAAGGTTGTTTTGTGGATGTTTTTATCCTTAATTCGAACTTGATGGTATCTAGACCTCAAGTCAATCTTGGAGAAAATAGTAGCACCCCTTAATTGGCCAAACAGGTCATCAATTCTTGGAAAGGGATACGTATTCTTAATTTTCATCTTGTTGAGTTGTCGATAGTCTATGCACAACCTGAGTGTGCCATCATTCTTCTTCACAAATAGGGTTGGTGCCCCCCAAGGAGACACACTAGGCCAAATGTAACCTTTGTCCAACATCTCCTTCAACTATAGTTTGAGCTTAACTAGCTCTGGTGTACTCATTCTATAGGGTGCTCTAGACATTGGCACCACTACGAGTACCAGTTCTATTGAGAAATCAATATCTCTTCTTAGAGGTAGACCTGGTACCTCTTCTGGAAACAAATATTTACACTCTCTCAATAGAGAATGGTCCTCTAGGATTGGTTTATTGTCCTCAACCGAGTTCAATACTTGTATTACACACAAAGGACATTCTTTTCTGCAATACTTTTTCACTTAAAGGGCTTATATTTGTCTCATTGAGACAAACTTTTGAATTCCATGTAGGGTCCTTTTCTTCCCTTCCTCATCTTCACAATCTAATGTTTTATTGTGAAAATCCAGCTTGACTTTATGGGAATCCAACCAATCCATGCCAATCAGGATGTCATAAGATCCTAAAGGGAGAATGTTTAGGGTTTCTTGGGTAGACAACCCATTCATAATGAATTGACATGCTAGTATGACTTATGTTACCTTTCTTTTTGTTCCAGTGGTTAGTTGTACTACTAGCCAGGATTTGACATGTTTTTATTGCTACAGTCTACATTTCTCAATAGTGTGAGGGGAAACATAACTCAAATTAGAACTAGGGTCAATTAAAATGGACACAAGATGGTTGGCAATAATACCTTCGATCTCCATAACTGAAGCTTGGTGGTCTTGTCTATTATCTAGTGATGCATAAATTTGTGGCATGCTCATCGCCACATCAATGACTGTGGTAGCTTCCTGGATGTTGTAGACCCTCCTATTGTCATGTTGTCTATGTGGACAGTCCCTCAACAAGTGTTCTTCTCCACACCTCCAACATTTCAATGGTTTTCTCTTTGTATTATCAGTCTTCTCTGGGGTTGATTCAAAGAGTTTATTTCCACTCTTAAATGGAAAATTTTGTTCATACACACTCTTAGTGGGAAAAATAATCTTAGAGCTTTTCCCATGACTTTTAAATCTTGAGGAGTTAAAACCTTTCTTCTTGAATCCCAATTTACTTTTCTTCTTCCAATCCTTATGAGGTTCTACCTTGTTCTTGAATTGCTCATAGCAATACCTTGCCTTTCGAATAATGTCTTCTAAAGTATTGGGTTCATCAAACTCAATTTTGTCTCGGAAGGACCGAGGCATCCCACTAATGAATCGTTTCATCTTTACCTTTTCATCCTTTATGTAGGGAACATACCTCATCAACTCGAGAATTTTGTTGATAAATTCATCTATGGTGAGTTGTCCTAGCTTGAGTTCATATAACTCCTTGGTATTTTCATCATAGTACCTTTTAAACATGTACTTATTCTCAAAGTATTTCTCAAATTGTTTCCATGACAACTCCTTCTAATGATTTCCTTTCACATTCCTA
This sequence comes from Picea engelmannii, assembly GCA_009831015.1. Lineage (NCBI taxonomy): Eukaryota > Viridiplantae > Streptophyta > Pinopsida > Pinales > Pinaceae > Picea > Picea engelmannii. The sequence goes on from ML779812.1 coordinate 372,735, forward strand.
AGGTCCTCCCACCAAATGGAGGCTTTTCCATTCAAGTTGAAAATGGCTATTCAGGCCTTTAAGTTTTCAGAGCAGTCATGGAATCTGAAGTACTTATTTAAGACAAGAAGCCCAACTTCTACTTCTTCCCCCTTTTTTAATTTCTCCATCAAAAGTGGGTGGTTTGGATTTCTTAAACTCTTTAGGGTCATGGCTCTTAGAATGTTTCCTCCTATTTCTTCTCCTCTGAGAATGTGAACTAGTCTCACTGCTAGATATTTCCTTGGAGTTATCAGTTCCCTCATTAGAGGATTCTTCAGAGGAATCCTTGACGTTAGCATGCCTCTTGGATCCATATTGGGCCTTCTTTGAGGTGCTTTTCCTCGTGTTGCTATTTTTAGGGTCATGCTTTTGTATCTCAGGTGGACTTTGGGTTTTCTTAGTCAGATGTATGTCCACATTATTGGTTGTTGGTCCATGTTGTAGTTTCCTCTGTATGTCTGACAAGATTTTCAACAAAACTGCATTTATTTCAATTTACTTTTCTTGTTGTTTTATGAGCCTCTCATCGTTTGCTTTAAAGCTTTGTAATTCTGCCATGAGGCTTCGTACAGTTTCAACCAAATCTAGAGGGGTTTCCACCACTCTCCTTTCATCAAACTATTCTTCCCTATTATGGGAGCTCTCTCCCATGACATAATGTGTCACCATTCTTTATGTTGTAGTTTTCCTTGCTGCTCATTGACTGTTTACGTGTTGATAACAACATTTTATGTTAGTTAATTATCCACTAATTTATAAAAAGCACAAGTAGTTTTGTAAGGTGAAATCAACTTCATTATTTAGCATATAACAACAACATACAATCCATATTTAAACATGTAAAAAAAATATAATGTCTCATTCCTCTTTTCATTAGTAAAGTTCAATAATCTCTTATGCATGAGGTAGCGTAGGGTTCCCTCCCCCTTGAAAGTTATATAGTATCATTGATTCGACTCTTCCATGAGCCCAAGCAAGAAAAATGTTGTTTCCTGCTCAGATACCACTCTGTTACACACCCAACCCCCTAAGTGCCTTTTAATGGATGGGGTATTATTTTTTTTTCTTTTTCTAAACTATCTTGCTTCCTCCCTTTCAAGCTCCATCAACTTCTGTTCATTAAGATATTTCTAATGACGGTAAATTAACCCAAAAGAGGGCTTTGGAATGGACATTGTGACCTTCCCAAGTTCTCAGGTTTACATAGGCAACATCCCTTTCACTGCTACGTGACATCTCATTATCCACGCCAACTGACGTGGCGACGCCTTGGTTCTGATGTGGAACTAGCCTAGCCTGCCACTGTGGAACTTCAGTGCACATAGACCTACATCTATCGTTGCTCAGACCTTCTTTCAGCGCATTCTTCACTTACCTCCGACATATATGGTATTGAGGAATATTCCATCTCAATACCATCCATTCAGATTTTGAGCAATTCACGCAGTCTCACTACCCCAAACCCAAGGTATCTAGGAATATTCCCTTTCCCCACGATGGATGGTCTCGATGCACGTAAGATCTCTTGACCTACTGTTAGGATCCATTCAGCGCCTAAGGTTTACCTGTCCTACCGAACTCCAGTCAACTCGTTAAACAATTAAAGATTAACATGCGTCATCACATTGATGCTCTTAGTCAGCATCAACTCACCCTTCTCTTTTTATTTTATAAGTGAGACCCGTGATAACCAACGATTGAGATTGAGTTTCATTTATCACCTAGGTCACTAGTGCCATAGTGCACATGTCTCCTGACATGACATGTGGCTCGGTATCCACTCGACATGTGGACCCATTAGGACTTGCCATGTCACCATAGGGTGTTTAGGCTCGCTCGACCAGAAAATGACATTTATCCCTCTCCTATAACCGATTAAAATACTTAATTAATATTTCTTAAAATACCACTCTTTGGTATTCAATTACTTAAACCTCATTAGGGATAATTATTCTCTACAAACTAATTACCCTTGTAAACACATTTTTACTTTACTTAATAATTCACTTAAGTACCATTATTGTAATGATTATCTTCTAAGCTAATTAATTATATTATAACATAATCTATATTGTGTTCTAATATAATTAATTAGACTGTAATATACTTAGTTATTTAATCCTTGATTTACGTATTAATCCAAGAATATGGCTTATGACTTCACGCCATTATCTTCACGTAATATATATATATATATATATATATATATATATATATATAATAGAATTAAAAGGTATTTAATATTGTTGGATCATGTTGTCATTGATGCCAATGGTTTGATTGATTGATGTCATTGATTGATGTCAAGTGATTTATTGATGTCAAAGGATTGATTGTTGATGTAATCTAATACGTATTGTCCTTGATGAGAATGCATAGATGAAG
>ML779812.1:381433-394461 GCA_009831015.1 Picea engelmannii
TGTATGTGTATGATTGTTCATTTGTTCATTGCTTATTTACTTTGCAGTTATTGGATAATAATGCTTCATTGATATAACACTTGGATTATATGGTTAAATAGCTCTATTACTGATTCACCCCCCCTCTCAGTAATCCAACAAATATTATATATTATTGCAAAACCCCTCACGTGCATTATTATAAATTTTATAATTCTCAAGATAATTCAAGGGATCACATTTGGAGCCTTTGGGAGTCACACTCCAAGCCCTCATAGTTATGCTCCGAACCCTTCAGAGTTGTTACTCCGAGTACCCCAAGGTAAACTCTGAAATTGATCAGCACCCGAAAGTCTTGAAACTTACGTCCATTTATTATACATTAAATGTTATACCAACCTAGGCTATTATTTAATATAATATATCATTTTAGTTAATTAAACCTCCTTCATGTGTAGTATTAAACCTTTATAATCTTATAACATTATAATACTATTAAATATTAAATCAACTCGGACTTGAAAAGTGTGTGTTCCTCTCAACACTCTGATCACCAATCACAAGTGAGTAGGTTTTAATTATATATATATATATATATATATATATTTAAAATTTATAACCCCCATGCCATCGCTCTGATGGCTCCGGACTTCCTTTAAACACTCCCTTCCATCCAATTCGAATGGTTAGCTCTGAGTAAACTTTGGTCTTGAAACTCGTGCACATTTCTCATTCTTCCGACAACCAATCATGAAATGAAATTATTTTAATGTTATTTAATATGGATGGGGTCTTATACTGCCAAGATTTCGGACTCTGAACACTCCCTCCTTGCTCGTCAGTCAGAAGGCTTCAAACATTATTCAACTACCCCATTTCATTTACTCTGAGAGGGTTTTGGAATTCGTGCCGAATCATTATAGTGTTATATTGTTCAAGACTCCATTGGTCTTCACACTCCATACATTTACTCCTTTCTCATTATTCCGAAGACCAATCACATGCTAGCAAGGTTAATCTTTATAATTTATTGTATGTTTAAAACTTCATTAGTCATTGCCATCACTCCATTCTCTGTGCTCCGACAAGATGGAAATTCTAATAATTAATAAACATATATTAATTTACATATCCCTGCATTGAGAAAATAAGAGTATTTGCACAACTCTAGGTATTTGAACATTGACAAATAAAAATTCCCTAAATATGGAATTCCTTTAAGAGAACTAAGCTACATGTGCAAAGTATGTATTTTATGAAATAAGGAGAAACCTTAGCACGGTGAGAATGTTTGCACAAAGGGAAGGATTTCAATACCTCAATTACTCACACATCAAATATAAATTTAAATTCTTATTGGATATTGGTCGAATATGCAACCCTAGCCTTCCTCCCCTGTGATGACATCCACCTCCGGTGGCCTCCCCCCTTATCCTCCCCCTCCCCCTCCCCCCTTTCCCCCACCTGACAATTCAACGAATTTTTCTGCTCTGGTCACTTCTCTGGGTAAGCCCGACAAACACCCTCCATCAGAATTTGTTAAAAAAGCGAATGGAATTCCCAAGGTCCACGTCCATCAGGTTTCGTCCAGAGCTTTGGTGCTTAAGATATCAAAAAGGGGTCTTATAAACTAATTCATGGGCCTCTGTTCCTCCCCAAAAGTAGTAGCGTATTGGATTGACATAAATTGGAAACCTCTGATAAAAGTCCATCTTTGTCATGCTTTTTATGGGTGTGGGTTCTTCGCCTTGCTCTTTGAAGAAAAATAAGACATAAACCTCATTTTCCGCAACATACCTTACTTCATGGGTTCATGGGGTCTATACCTAAACAAATGGATTCTCGACTTTATTCATGAGAATGACATTCCCTTGGTTGTCCCCGTTTGGTTCTGCCTCCTGTTCCTTTCACTTCACTGCTAGAATGACAAAACTATCAGAATGATTGGAAACACATTGGGAAAAAAATAGACTATGTAGATCTAAGGGATGGAATTCAAGGCTGCGCCCAGATTTGTGTGGAAGTGGATTTGGAAAAGGGATTACCTAAAGTAATTGAATAACCTAGACAATTGGAATTTTATCCAACAAGTGGATTACGAACAACTTCCATTCAAGTTGGAACTCTTGCAATAGGATAAATTTTCCTTTCAGGCATACCACAAATCCATTCGGGTGGAGGAGGAATCTTGGTGCCTAAAATCCCTTAGCCTTTGGCTCAAGGCGGGAGATTGTAATACAAAAAAATTTCACAAGCAAGAAAAATATCAGTTATGGAAAAATCAAGTCAAGGAGATAACAAGGGAGGATAGAACGGTTGTTACCACCTTTCCCCAGATCAAGGAAGTGACCTTCTCACATTATTCTAACCTTTACTCTGAAACAGACCCCATCCGAATTGAAAATGAGGAGGTTATTTTAAATAATATACCTTAGAGTATTAAAAAGGAAGAAAATATCTCCTTGACAACTATAGTCGAAGAATCATAAATTTACCAAGATATTCATCAAATGGAATCCAATAAGGCACCTGGGATGGATGGCTTCTCCACACACTTCTACAAAATTTGTTGGAATATTATCAAGTATGACCTGACTATAATGGTTAAGTATTTTCAAAAGTCAACAAGAATTGGGGGCAACATAAATACTTCCTTCCTCGCTCTGATCCCAAAATAGGTTAACCCTTCCTCCTTCGATTTAGACCTTTTTCACTTTGCAATGTTTCCTATAAGATCATTTCTAAGATTATTTCCAACATAATCAAACCCCTCATTCCCAGTCTCATCTCCCCAAATCAGGGGGGTTTTGTGGAGAAGAGACAGATCATTGACATTGATCCGAAAAGATCTTTTAAACGACAATGGTTGAGTTATCTTGCATGAGTTATTTTACCATTCAGGAAACTAATGAAAGGGGAAGAATTAATAATTAAACATGATAGCCATAAATCAATATACGTAAACACAAGCATGAAGAACAACAAACCATAACAAGAGAAGTGATAACAGAGTTCGACAATCTCGCCTATGTCTCTGGGCCTTTGTCTCAGTGGATAAGGTTTTCTTATTTTTGTTCGAAGCTTTAAAAATACATCACAATAGTGCTAAAAAGGTTACAAACTGATCTGTTCTTGTTCTACCAGATCTCAAGAACCCCAAAAAATTGATAGCACTGAAATCGGATGAACGAAACTCCCATAAATGGCCCGCAAAGGTGCTCTCCTCAATGGCTTCCTTGCATAAAAATGGCTTTGGCTTGGAAAATATTCAGCATAAACTTGTTCTGAACCTCCTTCATGGCTTCAATAACCTTTGGTTTGTATATATTAGGAGTGGGTAACAACCTCCCAACTTCTCCCCAAGATTTGGCCTTAAAAAGGGCCCAAGATCCTCCAAAAATGACCGATATCTCTCAAACCTATTGATAAAATCATTAAAAATCTTATTATAATGTCAAAAACCCACTATTTGAAAAACTCAAGGGTGCAACTCCCTTTTTCGCTGGCTTCTGGTCACTTGGCACACTCCATGTGGCCTCGGGCTAACGAACTGGTCCTTAGCACCCCTGGATTCCTGGCCCTCGGTCGCATCAATGGCCATGTGACCCTGTCTCCTACGCTCCACGCACTCAAAATGCACCTGGCTCCTAGTCGTGGCCCATGGTTATGCCCCTTGGTCGACGGGCTAGCCTAGCTGACCGGGGATAACCACCACATATCCGCGCTGAGGTTTAGGCCAACGATTACAACACCTGGTCATATGGTATATTGTCGTGATCGGGGGCTATGCCAAAATACCGCGCAACCGTTTGGAACAAGGTTATATTACAATATCATGTGGTAAGTGTTTTGCACCAGGCTTAACACATATAACAAACCACACCAAAATACAACACAGGAGTTGGTCATATAGCATAGTCGTATGGGACCACGCCGGGGGCTGGGGTCTAGCCCCAGCCCTAACCTCTGCCGACTAACACAATGATGAAACTTAAAGATATGTTTTGTGCCATGGTTTAGCAAGTGACACCTTGGACGGGGTGGCTAGCCCGACCCTGCCAATGCTCTTCCCCCCTTCTCGGAGGTCGCAGGTTCAAATCTCATAGAGTCCAATTTTTTTTCAATAACATTAACCAACAAATGGGTGCCACATGGCAGCCCATGTCTGGGCCACGTGGCACCTTCCCATTCGCCCAAATTGATGCCATGTGTCCAAACACCATTGGTCCACCAAGGTGTTAGCCCAGTCATATGCCACTGTACCTTCCACGTTAGCACCACGTGTCGTACAGACTATTCGGACCTGCCACGTCAGCTATATGGATGTGCCATGTGTCACCCTTGCAGTGGTGACACATGTCACTCCCTGACTCATCCACCCATCTGTCCATGTCAATGCCAAATGTACTCTGTCGCGTCATCTGTATGGTCATACAAAATATACAATCAATTTCCACATGGCACTGTAAGAACTGTAGAGTCATCATGTTTTTTTCCTGTTTGGCAAAATGAATAGAACATGATATCTTGAGCATACAATGTTCATTTGAGCCCGTTCAAGTTACGTTGGGTTCGTATCAACAAGGCCTATGCACATGTCCATTTTGAATCCATTCTGAGCACTTCGATTTTTAGGCCTTCTTGGCCCGAGATCCAATTTTGGATCACACCTCCCCACTAAAGACCTTTTGGTCCCCAAAAGGTTACTGACCAGTCATCAAGTGCAGGATAGGCCACCCGACTTGTTCTCTGTCTTTGAACTCTGTTCTGTGCACCTGTCTCATCAAGATCAACTATAAAACAATCATGATAACTGATAGCATATTGTTATCCATTTGTACCCTGTCACATCTTATTGAAGACACTATCATCCATGTTGACAACATTACTAATGATAACATCAGAAATATGACTGCAAATGAGCTAATATGTTTGTAATACTTGCACGACATTATCTTATCTTGAAGCAAAGTGTGATTGATCTTCCATTCTACAATCATCTCCTATTCTTGCTTAAGATCAATTACTTGAATTGAAACAATTATAGGAGTGTTGCTTGCATGATCCACATGTCTTAATTGTTCCATAGTTTGAAGAGATTTATTTGCCTTTAAATGATGAGCATGAACAACATATTCTTGACCTACTTTGGTTATGTGATATTGATTCTGTTCCCTGTAGAAGATTGCTTTGTGATCATACAAGTAAGGACTACCTAAGACCATTCCACATTCATTGAGTGGCACCACATCACATGTTACCTCATCCACAAACTTAGATGAAATTGCAAACTTTAATGTGCATTGCTTTGTTATGTGCAGTTGATGATTGTTGCTTATCCATTTAAGTATGTAAGGCTTATGATGCATATGAGTGTTTAATCCCAATTGCTTAACCAATTCCTCTGAAATTAAGTTAGGTTGAGATCCACTATCTATCAATGTATCGACCTTAGTATGCCTCTTTATGACCCTTATGTGAAAAAATTAACTTCTAGAATCATATCCATCACCAATTTTACCTGTCAAACCAACCAATGAGACTTTAGATTCATCACCCGAATCCGATCCCAAGTTTGTTGGTCATGATGTTGTTGCAACTATTTTCCTCCCTTTCTTCTCTTTGAACCACTTTGGTCTCTTCTCGAGATGCAATTTCCAACAATGGTCCTCATCATGCCCTTCTTTCTTGCAATGCTTGCAAGAGAGCTTCTCTTCCTTTCTGGCCACTAAATTTTCCTTCTTGCCATTCCACTTCCTTTTGTCCTCTTTCCCTGAAGACGATTCCCCTGATACACCAACCCTTGTTTTCCCTGATTCAATGTATGTTTCTTGAACATAAACCTCATCAAGATTAGTAGGTCCAAACATAAATACAGTGTTTCAAATATGTGTAGGTAAGCCTCCTATATACTTCATAAGAGCTTCTTGGGTATGTAAAGGAATATCTAACATCAATGCCATTTTATGAAATCCATCGGTGTATTCTTGCACTGTTTGTCCTTTTCTTAGTTTAAGGGATTGCCATTCAATTAAATCCTTCTCTTTATAACCCAAATGATAGAATTTCTTTCTAAGTGTAGAACTAAAAACTTGCCATGATGGAAATACATTACCCACTTGTTGCGTGCCATTTTGCAACTTGCTTTGCCACCAGATGAGTGTTGTGCCTGCAATTTTAAGTGATGCCAACTTGATTTGAGTTTCCTCATCCTTGATCTGTTGCAAACTACAATAAACCTCCATCTGTCTAAACCAATTATCAAGTCTCTCTGCATTTAATTCACCATCATACATAGGTAATTCAAATTTCACATCAAGTTTTGGTAAAGGAATTTCTTGTTTATTTTTATGAACATGTTTTCTTGTGGTGGATTTAGAACTTGAACTTGAAGAGGAAGGAGAAGAAGGAGGTGAAGGAGGAATTTGAGGAGGATCCTCCCCTTCTTCACTTTTTATCTTTGAAGATTCACCTCGATTCAGTCTCTTTCGTTCCAAGTAATCTTCATACAAAACCTTCATGATCTCCGACATGACGAAGAAAGTTTTTCGAAACCCTTTCTCATCCTGAGAAAGTCCCTCTTCCGATGCCATCTTATCGCTTTGAGAAGTCCTCTTTCTCAATCCAATCAATGGATTCTCTTCAACAATATCGCCTTCACCACGACTTAGATTTTCCCTGGTAATCATGCAAACTCAAAAACCAAACGTCAACTAGCTCTGATACCACTTGATCCGAAAAGATCTTTTAAGCAACAATGGTTGAGTTATCTTGCATGAGTTATTTTACCATTTAGGAAACTAATTAAAGAGGAATAATTACTAATTAAACATGATAGCCATAAAGAAATATACAGATCTGAACACAAGCATGAAGAACAACAAACCATAACAAGAGAAGTGATAATAGAGTTCAACAATCTCGCCTACGTCTCCGGGCCTTTGTCTCAATGGGTGAGGCTTTCTTATTTTTGTTCGAAGCTTTAAAAATACATCACAACAGTGCTAAAAAGGTTACAAACTGATCTGGTCTTATTCTACCATATCTCAAGAACCCAACAAAACTGATGGCATTGAAATCGGATGAAAGGAGCTCCCAGAAAAGGCCCACAAAGGTGCTCTCCTCGATGGATTCCCTACATAAAAATGGATTTGGCTTGGAAAATATTCAGCATAAACTTGTTCTAAACCTCCTTCATGGCTTCAATAATCTCCGGTTTATATATATTAGGAGTGGGTAACAACCTCCCAACTTCTCCCCAAGATTTTGCCTCGAAACGGGCCCAAGATCTTCCAAAAATGACTAATATCTCTCAAATATGTTGAGAAAATCATTAAAAATCTTATTATAATGTCAAAAACCCACTATTTGAAAAAATCAAGGGTGCAACCCTCTTTTTCGTTGGCTCCTGGTTACTTGGCGTGCTCCTCATTTTCCACAACGGACCTTACTTCATGGGTTCATGGGGTCTGTACCTAAACAAATGGATTCCCGACTTTATTCCTGAGAATGACATTCCCTCGGTTGTCCCCATTTGGTTCAGCCTCCCCTTCCTTCCGCTTCACTGCTAGAATGACAAAACTATTAGAATGATTGGAAACACAATGGGAAAATAAATAGACTATGTAGATCCAAGGGATGGCATTCAAGCCTGCGCCCAGATTTGTGTGGAAGTGTATTTGGAAAAGGGATTACCTAAAGCAATGGAATAACCTAGACAATTGGAATTTTATCCAACAAGTGGATTACGAACAACTTCCATTCAAGTGTAAAAGTTTCCATGAATATGGTCACTTTTCTAGATAATGCCCCAAAGCATCCCTAGAAGTAGACACCCAAGCAACTAATGAACAACGGATTCATCCCAAAAAGCGCAAGAAGGCACATAATTCATGGGCACAGGGGAAACAAGGCATGAATCCAAAGCCCCCCCAAGCTTAATTTTGGTAAGGTTTCCTCTGGCCCTAGCTCTAATAACAATAGATTTGAACCCATTGCAGTTGATGATGACCCCCAACAATCTCCTCATCTGGAGGAGCAGGAAAACACCATTTTTGAAAATGAAATCACGATGTATTGTTTCCCATCCCCATAAAGCTCCTCATTACCTCCTAAAGGAGGGTATTCTATTGGGGACCCTCCCTTTCCCTTGGTCATCCCTACCTTAGAGAATACCCTGTCCGACTCTAGGAAGGATTCATAACATGATTCAAGGTTTAGTGAGCCCATCAAAAAGGTTGGAAGGAAATCTAACAGAAAAAAGAGAGAAATTGAAACCAACAAGAAAAAAGACAGGGGAACCCAACCAACACTGGACAAAGTGGTCATTAGAGAATCCATGGGGATGAAAGTGCATAACAACTCCAACCCCTCAAAAGGAGGGGCCAACAAACCACCTCATAAATGATGAAGGTTGTTTCCTGGAATTGTATGGCCCTTGGCTACTCCACCAAATCTGTTTTAGTTAAATATTTGATCAAGCAAGAGAAACTGGAGGTCCTACTCCTCCAGGAAACTAAGCTAAGGGATGTTGAATCCCTTAAGAGCAGTCAATTTTTTTGGAAATCAAGTTAAGGAATTGCAGTGAGCTCCAAAGGGGCATCGGGGGGCATTTGCACCCTCTGGAATCCAAACGTTCTTCAACTGGTTAACATCCATCCTTCTCAGCATTGGATCAAGATGGACTTCACCAAAATTCAATTAGGTGGAACCTTTTCTATAATAAATGTCTACATGCCAAATAATTACTTAGAAAAGCTAGCATGCTGGCAGTCCCTCATCTCCTTGCACAACCTTCCTCTAACCCCTCGTCTTATTTTTTATGGGGATTTTAACACTTTCTTACAAGCTAAAGAAAAAAGGCAAGGCACCATTGTCCGAGACCCATCTAGAGAATACATGGAGGACTTAATTTCAGTTTTTGATCTGGCAGATGTAAAACCTAAAAAATGCAAGTACACTTGGTCAAACAGAAGAATGGGAAAGGATCATATCGTGGCAAGGTTGGATATATTTTTAGTCAATAATATCTTCTTAGAGGAAAATGTCTCCTACCACTCCAATATTCTTTCATGGGGTGGCTCGGACCACAAACCTATCTCTCTCTTCATAGAGCCGATGGAAGATTATGGCCCTATTCCCTTCAGATTTAATCCGCTCTGGGCCCAGAACCCCTCCTTCTTAGAGCTTGTTTCTCATTCATGGTGCCATCGGGTTCATGGATCCCCTATTTATATTTGGGAGAATAAGGTCAAGAAACTCAAGTATGCTCTAAAATATTGGGCTAAATCGGTTTACAACTCCCCATCATCCATAATTCCTAAACTCCTCAAGGAAATGGAAAGTATACAATATAGAATGGAAACTGAGGACGTGTCGGGGGAACTCCTGCAACAGGATAAATTTTCCTTTCAGGCATACCACAAATCCATTCGGGTGGAGGAGGTATACAATATGTCAATTTCTAGAATTCACTTTTATTTCAAATTTAGAAATTTAAAGTGCATTCTCATTCCTTTCCTAATTTTTGTTTGTAAAAATACTTTGCCTGTTGTCTAATGTGTGGCTTGCTCTCTTATTGTCAAACAGGGGATGATATTCCTTCAAGTTCTAAGTCTGGTAGATTTTCCAGACCAACAGAGAGGCCAAAATCCTATGCCCAACCTTCAAGTTTCTAACAAAAATTTGCACTTTCATAATTACGAAGTTGATTTGGGGTGACTATGGTGGCTTGAATTTAATAACATTTGATAATTAGTTCATATAGACTGATAGAGATGACCAACCAACATTTTTCCCCAAATTTGATTTAGAACCCATTACTAACAAGTTTCCTTTTTTTCTAGACAAGCCAGGCATAAAACAAATGACAGAACATGATTTCCTAAGATGTTAATTCAAATTCCCCAGCCAACCAGGCAATCAAAGTCACAATTTTCATCATTTAAACATGATAATAGTTTCAAAAATCATCTAGCACTTGAAATCCATATTATAGAATAAACCAGTCAATACAATACAAAACTCAAAAAAACACTTATTTGAAACTTGAAATTAGTTGGCAATTGATGAAGGTTGTTCCATATTCCACCCAACCATAGGCATAGTTGCTCTTGGTGTATTCCTCAATTAGAAATCCCCTAGCTAGATCATGAAGCCATGAGAGAGAGGTTCTTCTTTTTCTCAGCAACAACAAGGGATGAAGGTTACTCTCCTTCTCCCATAGGAAACTGGAAGTTCAGTCTTCTATCCACCAAGCCATGGGGTGTATTATGATTGCTCACTCAATCACTCAACTTCTTTACAACCCCATTTATCGACTTGATTAGAAAATTCTACCCAATAATTCCTGTACCTAGAACAATTTGTTTTCTCAATTCTCTTCAAAACCGTAGAGCCTCACATGCTCTAGCTCTTCAGAAATGGTCACCAAATCCATTTGTGTGCATCCTCTTCCCTCTGACCATGATTTTACTTTATTTTCTTGCCTTCTACATCAGGATGTCATGGGTTCATTTCCCAATTCATGGTTCATATCAGAAAGTTTCCAGATGGGGTACTATGCCCATATCCTCATTGACTCTTGAGGAAGACTTCCCAACTACCAACCTAACTAGTAATTAAATTCTCTAGGACAGAGGATTGTTCTAGGTCTGAGCAATTTAAATCCAGCAGAGTACTGGCTTGGCAAGGGTCAAATCAACCCTTACTGGTTCCCCTCACTATTCTCTCTCATGCATCATAATCTACATTGGCAACACCTTCAACAATTGTGCAACAATTTTCATTTTATTTAATAACATAAATATTTACATTACCTTCTGTAGCAAAAATTCATCATTTCCAAAATCCACACATAACCAATTTGTCCATAGTCTATTAGAAAAATATAATTATATTTAGAGGCTGGGGGAAACATGGGTATTACATACGAACAACATTTATATATCAAATATCACATTGTATTAATGTGCAATAACTATATATCACTCTCTTACATCAATAAAATACATGAGGCCTCATAATATATAGCATTGAGGTGCTCATAACAAGATGTCCAATATAGAATAACAATCTCGACAATATCTCCATGAATATCTACATAACTGTCTTTGTGATTTCCATCCCTAACTTCTCTTATTGTCCTGATCTTTGATCATACATAGACTTCTAGCATAAGTCTACTTTCAATTATATCATAATTATGAATTATTCCTTCATACTCCCCCTTAATGAATACTTATGATTCAATTTGGATGTCTTGAGTTGTACTCATATTTAGTCTTCTTCATCTGTATTTGTTTCTTTGGTTGTCATTGTATTTCTGTATCAACACGAGTTGCATATTTATTTGATAATTCTAGATCTTGAGTCAATCATCTGAACTGCATTATCTTCATATCAAGGATTTCCTTAGCTTACCCTTGACCTTCCTACATGTTACCCTTCAATCATTACATCATACCTAGGGTTATTCCTCGACTCACTATTAACCATTACAATTTCAAAGTGGTTTCATATTACCACAAACCATTCATTACATTAAGTAGTTATGGCTGACCACAAACCTGCATCTATCATTACAAAGTGGTTTTTGGTTTACCATGAACGAGTACAAAAATACTCGCGACTTAAACCAATGACTCAATAAACTCTGACAACTCTTCCTAAAACATTTTTAAATTTACTTTAATGACAACTTACCTTTGGAGGACCAACTAACTCACGAACATTATTTGGGAGATATTGTTGTACATTGGAAGGCTTGACCCTGTAAAATCATTTCAACATAAAAACAATATTCTACCATTCATGGACACCTATCCAACCACATTGCACCTATATGTGAGGTTTTGATATTTCTCTATTCCAACACTTGTGATGATCATGATTTGTAAGACATAATGCATGGATGTAAGTTCCAACATTTTGCCTTTGCATGCCTTGTTCTGCCACAATGACTACAACATTGTTCCTGCTTCTACACTTGATTTGTTCTTGCAGCTTCTACTCATGGTTCCTTGCCACTCCTGCTACTTTTAGACAATTCACATGTTGTCAATGTATCTTCTTTCACAATTTTGATAGGGGCATTGTTTGTTTGAACTTCATAACCAAGGCCTTCATTTCTTGGTCTTACACATTTGTATGGGATTCTGGATACCTTTTCCATTCTTGCCTAAACCTTTGCCTTCAAAACCCATTTTATTCATAAGTTTTGAACTAACACCTTTTGTGTTCTTTTTAAAACAACCTAGTTCATCATCTTCACTAAGAGATTCATCTTTAGAAATATCACCAGGATCATCATTTGGAGCCTCAAAACAAGAGAGAGAAATATGTACATCAACATTATTATCATCATCCAAAAAACAAGTATCACAAGAACCATCAATATTTCGAATCATGTCACTTGTATCACAAGAACTATCAATCTTTTGAATTAGGTCACTTGTATCACAAATTGCATCACACTTTACTTTCTCTTGTTTTAATTTTTTTACTTCACTTTTGAGTGCTAACAACACATTTTCCTTTACCAATAAATCTTGTTGCAATGACTCTATCAATTTATACTTTTGATCTTGAATTTTGAAAATATCATCTACAAATTGATCTAGTGATTTCAACTTTTCTTCCAATGTGTCATGCATTGTGTATAAAAACTAACAAATTCATGATAAAGTTCATTATATTGTGATCTGAATTCTACAACTTTACCAATGATGGGAGTTCTTTCTGCAAAGCATCATCAAGATATTCTTTTAGTAGTTGAATTTCTCGATTAGTTGTTTGAAGTCTTTTCCCCCCTTTACACATTTTTTAAAACTCAATGATTCATGCTCGTTGGACAAAGAATAAACACAATAAACACTATAGGTCAGGTACAACGGAACATACGCCCGTCTTTCAAATACAACAATGATAAAGGTGTTCGGTAACATCGATCATGCACCTTTAATTTTGACTTTAACACTTCATCCTCAATTTTGACTTAACCTTTGACTTCGACAATTTCAAAGACTTTGCATTGCATAAAAAATAGTTTC
>ML779812.1:409792-453189 GCA_009831015.1 Picea engelmannii
CTTCATGGCTTGACATGTTTAAGCTCTAGGATCTACCCTTAGATAAAAGGCGCCGGCTCTGAGCTTAAACAATTATGCTTCTTTTAAAAACTCTTTGCAGAAACACTGAATGATGATCACAATAATGCAGAGAAATAAACACAGGCACATTCAACATCAGTCACATATATGAGAAACACAGAGACAAATATTTTCCAAGGAAACCCATACATGGTAAAAACCTCTTTTTCTTTATATGATAAGAAATAATTACATTCTTTACATTATCATACATATGAGCACCAACTCATAATGAGGATACAACCTCTGTTTAGCAAGCTGCAACTTGCTGAGAGCACCAACTCTCTGTTTTCTCTAGTACCAACTAGAAGGAAGCACTGACTCCCTGGTTTCTCTAGCACCAACTAGAAGGAAGCACCAACTCCCTGTGTTCAAGCACCCACTTGAACCTCTGAGGACAACAGTCCTCCCTAGCACCTCCCAACCACCCTGAAATATAAATCTTTGAATCTGAAACTTACTACAGTGATATAATATTCAACAATGGCTTACCCGACTTATCACTGTTATGCTGTATCTCATTGCTCTTTCTGCCACACTGCCGTTCTGCACATCACTTGTGCTGTCTGGTCTTCTGCTTTTTATGCTCTGTGCACCATCTCCATTCTCTGCACAGTTCCTCTTCTGTGCTATTCAGCTGCTGCACTCTCCTCCTTCTTCACACCTAAATCACCTTTACCAACAACAATCACAACAACCCCCAACATCAACAACAGCCCTATCTCTTCTCTGTATGGTGTATTTATAGATTCTGTGCACCTTGTACATGCAATGTTCTCCATTCCTCTGCATGCTCCAACCGCGCCAATCTTCTCCACCTCTCGAGTGCTCTGCGTGATCTTCATCGTAACTCTTCAGCTTCTCTGGCCATTTCCCCAAGTGTCTTCTAGTCCTCTGGCTGAAACCATCTGTGGTTTCTGGTAGTTTCACTGTTGCATGCAATAGTAGCCCTGCGATCAATACTTGATCCAACGGTTCAGATCCAATCGAGATTTCATATATCGCGATTTCGACACTCTTGGCGTTCATAGTTTTAGTTACTTACAAATACCGATCCCCGAAACTCCGATGTGGAGCTTATCCGGACTGACTCCTTCTCTCCCTGTGACCAAGGGCTGTGACCACAGCCTTATGTCTCTCCATATTGCGATTCGCGAAACTCCGACACGGAGTTGAACCAACGGTCCAGATATGAACTTGTTTCAACGGCCACGATTGGATCGTGATATCACACATCGCGAAATCAAGATTCTTGTAAAATTGAGTTCTTTCCATTTTGAATTCACGATCCCCGAAACTCTGATATGGAGTTACATCTATGGTCCTGATCATTTCTGGATCTGACGGTCCAGATTCACTCGCGATTTACTATATCACAAAATCGAGATTCTCGTTGCATTGTGTTCTTTGCCTCATGAATTCGCAATCCCCGAAACTCCGATACGGGCTGTGATCAACGATCCTGATCAACACTTGATCTGATGGCTCAGATCATTTCGCGATTTCGCATATCGCGAAATCGACATTCTTGATGCAATGAGTTCTTTGCCTCTCGAATTCACGATCCCCGAAACTTCGATACGGGCTGTGATCAACGGTCCTGATCAACACTTGATCTGACGGCTCAGATCATTTCGCGATTTCGCATATCGTGAAATCGACATTCTTGATGCAATGAGTTCTTTGCCTCTCGAATTCGTGATCCACGAAACTCTGATACAGACTTGAATCAACGGTCCAGATGCGATCTTTATTCGACGGCTGCGATTAAATCACGAAATCGCTCATCGTGAAATCGACATTTCTGATGTCAAGTGACTTTGTCATTTCAAAGTCCCGATCCCCGATACTCTACTGACGTCACACGTGGTTTGACACATGTTAAATACTGCCACGTGTCACTCTGATTCGTGACTTACATGTGCCTGAAGTGTTGAATCTGCCTGACACCTGTCATTACCTGGTTGTGCCATGTGTCCCTAGCTGACATGGTTTGCTGTCGTGAGTTGGATCGACGGTCTAGATCACATGTTGATCTGATGGTTCAGGTTCAGTCGGGATTTCTTTCATTGTGATTTCGGGGTTTCTGTTGTAATTGTTCACGGGACTCGTGAAACTCCGATTCCCGATTCTCCGATGAAGCCTCCTGTCGAGCTTCTCTCGGTGGTGCCCGATCGCTGCCACGTGTCCTTCCAAATGGACGGTCCCGATTATGTTGGGATATCGAGACTTTTAATGTCCCGGTTCTCACGACCTTGAGAAATTTGATCTCCCGATGGCTGATATCCCGATGACAACTCCTCGTGTCGGGACTTCTCTTCTTGCTCCCAAGGCTTATCTCCCTCGCAGCTTCTGCAGATCTAACGGTTATCGACCTTTCGGGAAATTTGAATGGGATCCAACGGTCACTGGATCTCTGTCTTCCTTCTCCTCTGCAAACTCCTGTATCTTGAGCTTTGCTGCGCGCGTTTTCCTCAATGCTGTTCCTCCTGAGCTTTCACGTCCGAATCCCCAAGGGATTTTATCCTTCTTATCCTTCCATCTCCACTGTTGTACTTTCCATCAATGACAAGCATACACTACTTGTTAAACATTTGCCAACAAAAACATTGTAGGAAATATGGGCACATTGATGGGGGATTGAATGAATATCGTCTCGTGGTAATTAGCTATATATTCATTATTTGTTTTTATATTGTCGATTATATATATATATATATATATATATATATATATATAATCGACAATATAAAAANATATATATATATATATATATATATATATATATATATATATATATATATATATATGGTTTGAATATTTGTTATACACACTAATTTTGCATGATTGTTTGTAATTATAAAGTTAGAGTTTCCCTCTAACTTTTTGCAGAATATTGCACAAAGTAGTTGTAGAAATGATGTTGTACAAGCTGAGGAACATGATCAAGCAAATGAGGTTCTCATGGAAGAAGATGATGGAACAAATCAAGTTAATGATCCCATAGAAGAAGATGATGGGACAAATCAAATGATCCAAGATTTGTTTGCTCAGCCAGATGAGGATGGGGACAAGGATGGTATTTATGATGAATCTCTATTAGAAAAGGAAAATAAATGACTTTATGAAGGCTCAAGAGAAAATCGTCTCTCCGCTACATTGTTGCTAGTAAACTTAAAGGTTACGGATAATTTGTCGAACACTTGTATGACACAGATCCTAAGGTATGCAATATGTTTCATCTCATATTATACATAAATGTTGACTTTTTTCTATTTTTTTAGTGTTAATTAATGTGTAAAATAAGAATGCAATATTTACGATTAATATTCCTTACATTAACTAGTTATTTGTTATGTTGTAGATTGTTAGGTGAATTTTTGTTACCATCGTCAAATATTTTACCACGCACATATTGACATTTGTATGCCATTATGAAAGACACTGGAATGGATTATCAAACTATAGATTCATGTCCTGATGATCATATTATATATTATGGATAACATGCTTCGAAAACAGAATGCTCGCAATGTATTATCAATAGATATCGAATAGATCAAGTAACAAAAAGGGTGCCTCGAAAGGTTCTTCGTCATATTCCCATAATTCCACGTTTGTAGCGATTGTTCAGGTATGAAAGCATAACACAATTTATGGATTACCATGCACGTAACATAAGTGGAGATGGTGTTCTTCGAATGCCTATCGATGGTTATGCATTTAGGGAAATTGAGGAAAAATGGGCAGATTTCAAAGATGAACCTCATAATGTTAGGCTTTCCTTGGCAGTTGACGGTGTTAATCCATACAGAGAGCTTAGGTCTATTTACTCAGTGTGGCCTATTTTTGTTATCAACAATAACATTCCTCTTTGGATGTCAATAAATAGGGAGTGCATAATGTTGACAATGATTGTTCCAGGTATTTGTTTACATTAATTTTTTGAATGTAACATTTTCATTTGTTTCGTTTTTTGCATATTATATATTGTTTATTTATTTATTTATATATACATATCATGGTTATAGTAATTATGTGTAATTTCAAACAATTACATAAATACAAGGTTAAATATATGAATGTATATATCGAGCCTCTTATCGACGAGCTACTAAATTTATGGGTTGACATCACTATGTATGACATCTGTAAACCAATCAGGGAGAAGAATTTTAAATTCCGTGGAATACTTTTATGGAAAATTCATGATGCCCCAGGACTAACACATTTTTGTGGTATGTAGCATTCTATTGCTCTTTAATACTATATAATTGTTTAAAGATATCATGTTGCATGTTTACTTTTTAAATAATCTCATCGTATAATTGACATTAATCCATCTATTGCAGGTCTTCAAACAAAGGGTAAATTTGCATGTCGAGTTTGTGGTCCTAAGATGAAGTATCGCCATTCAATTTTTTTAGGAAAGGTGGTGTTTGATGAGTATAGGCACCTCCTCCCCAAGAATCATAGGTATCGTACTACTGAAAAACATCTTTTCAATGGGAAAGAAGAGTCTGGTTTAAAACCACGAAGAATGAAACCTCACCTATGGAGGTTGGAATATAATAGAAATTGTCAAGGTACACAATTTATTTATGTATCATATATCATGTAATGTTTTGAATTTTTATTCTAATCATTGAATTTATTTTACCGTATTTGATAATTATTTTTGTGATTTCTTTTATGCTTCATGAAGGCCTCCATCATGAAGGTATTAATAATGGGCTTCCACAAGGAATGAAATGTTATCCCACTCAATTCATGAGGTTGACCTACTATGAGGAGCTAAAAATAGCTCATTTGTTTGATACAATGCATATCGGGAAGAATGTGACAAAAATGTTATGGCGAATCATAGATGGTAGGAGGGATAAAGAAAAAATTGTTAAAATTTGTACTGACATTCAGGAAGCCAATCATGCAATGCGAAGAGTGATCCGATCAAATAGATATGGACAAGACCGAAATAACCTTCCATGGTTATTAACATAGCAACAAAGTAATGATGTAAAATAGGTCATTCAAAGAATTAAATTTCCCACGGGTTTTGCTTCAAACATAAATAATATCTTAACTAAGAAAGTTGAATTTGTTGGAGTAAAAACACATGATTGACATACCTTCATTAAACTAATAATTTTGGTATACATATTTATATATATATTGGCCTTATACATCTTTTAAGTTTTTTATTTTTTTTTTGTCTACTTTGGTCGAAACAAATAATGATTCATTTTTTTGTTACAGTATGTTCTACCGCTATCTCTCCCAAATGACTTTGACAACAACGTCAAACAAGTTATATATAATCTTGACAAATACATGAGGTAAGTAGTTGTGATTTATATGCAAAATGTTCTTTCAATTTGTTGTTGTACTTAATGCCATGTGTTTTACTTGTAATGTAATATATTATATTATGTTATGTTGAAACATGTTATTTTCTTGTGTCATGATCTCATGTAGATGGTTGTCATTGAAATAAATCTATGAAGATGATATAAAGTATTGGAAGAGATAAATTCATCGGCTAATGTGTTAAATGCAAAAGTATATACCTCCAACATTTGTCAATGCACAAGAACACTACCACATAAACCAAGTTGAGGAGATTGAAATTTGTGGACCTGTTCACACAAAGTCAATGTGGATGGTGGAGAGGCACTTGAAATCATTGAAGGCTTTGGTTAGACAAAGAGCACATCTTGAGGGTTCTATGGTGGAGGGATATATGGTATATCAATCCATGGTGTATATTAGTCAATATATTCCTAAATTAGTAGCACCAACTATGCACATAGTGGTTGGCATTTGGGATGTGAACTCCAGAAAAAAATTTGAAGATCAGGAGCACCTATTGGGGAAAGGTAGAATGAAAAAAATGAGAGGTAATATATTAATAATTGTGGAGATTTATAATAACATACATACATACATACATACATACATACATACATACATACATACATATATATATATATATATATATATATATATATATATATATATATATTGTCTATATGATCATACTCATTAATATATTAATATTTGTTATTTCATAAATTATTAATATTTACCATGGATGTTATAACTAATATCTAATATTGGTGAATTATGATTTTTTGATTCAGTTGCACAAGATTGGGATGCAATGCATTTATACATTGCAAACAATATTGACTGGATGAATGTATGGATTGAAATATGTAAACAACATCATGCTAGTAGGTTATCATGGAAATGGCTATCTGAATTGGTTAGAGAAGCTCATCGTAACAGAGATGCCAATGTTACACAAAGGGAAATTGATTTAGCATATGGTTTGAAAGATGGACAAAAAATAAAATTCACCCTTTTTATCCAGTTATTTTATATTATATTAATGTGACTACATGTGTACTTATATCTTTTTCAGATACTTTCCAAGTTATATAAATATGTTAATTTATTAATTGACAATGCATCTTTTACTTATATGGCATATTGTAGTTGAAACACCACAAGGCTATGTGGTGCAATGGTCGTAAATTTCACATCAAACAGTTGGATGAAACCGAGAAAACTTATGATAGTGGGATAACTCCAGTATTCCAAGTCACTAATGTTTCCTCTAGGGGTAACAGACATCCCCGAGAATCTGAAAATATATACTATGGGTATTTGAATGACATACTTGAGTGTGACTTTAATTTCTTCAAATTAGTTCTGTTCGACGTCAAATGGTATAGGTAATGAATGCATGAATGCGATGAGGAAAGAACTATTATTCAACATGCCAATGGATTTCTGATGATTAAAACAACGATGTTTGAAAGAGGACATGATCGCTATGTTTTTCCAAGTTAATGTGAACATGTCTTTTACTCAAATGTTCCAGGTGAGAGGGATTGGTCATTTGTTGTTAGATATGATCTAAGAGGAAGGCCAATTAAGTATACTCATGTACATGAAGAAGATGATATTGAAGAAGAAGATGATTCACCATATCAGACAGAGCCAGAATATCATGTAGGGTCGATAGACAAAGAAGACGAAGAAGATCATGATTCAAGCGTAGGAGACAATGTAGTGCTTGATGATGATGTCGATGAAAATATGCTCGAAAATGACATTGATGATGATGATGATATCACCAATCCTTTCAACACTGTTTCTGAACCGGATGATGATACAAATATCGAGTTCGATGAAGAAGAAGATACATAGTAAGGATGATTATACAAATGTTGAGTTGGATCAGGTACGTGGCTATATATTTTAAATTGTATGAATTATTCTTTTAAAATAATTTACTTATGTCATGGGTTAATTACATGTTTTTAAGTTTTATGTGACAATTTTATATCCTATGTTACATGCTATTTAATTATTATGTGAAACTTGAAAATAGTGGTCAATATACTAAAGTAAATGATAAACTAAAAATATCATTTACAAACACATAATTTCATTTACCTTCATTAATTTTTGTTTTTGTAGTTTCTATGCATGAATCTTATAACTAAGACATTGGTTTTGATTATTTTCTATTTTATAGATTGGGTATTGGGGAATTGAGTGTGATGTTAGGGGGAGGGGAGGGGCCATATGAGCTTCCACCTTCACATGGTTGGCCTTGTTCAGTAGAAGATAAATTATACTTGAAATCAAGAGAAGCTCGTTCATTTTTATACCATCATGATCGTAGATGTCATCATTGTTGTCATAGTATTGCATCAACGAAGTTTCGATGAACGTGTTTGTCATTTCTATAGAATTTTTGTTGAAACTGTTTTAAAACATGGGAATTTGGCCCATGAGTTTTATGGAAAGAAGAACGTACATTTCCAAACTCAAATATGACTCACACACCCACTCTATATTATATCTGATCTCGACCTCGTTTCATTTGAACTTTTTGTTGTGATGAAAAATCCCTCTTTTTTCGTTCATTGTTTAATCAACACCATAAAATATGTCCTTGCAGTACTAGATGCAGGAATGTGTGTACTTTCAAATGATTTTTAAAAGGAACAACGAAAAGACATTGTACTAGGACTACACATGGGCAATAGTGACCTATGAATGGGGCCAACTTTGAAATTTTTTCAAATTCTTTCTGTATGCACTAAACTTTCACATGGATATACTATTCACATGACTTAACAATATGGGAGGGTTTCTGAACTCAAATTTGACTCACACACCCACTTGTTTCCATCATCAATTCATCATGTAAAACATAAACCCTCTTTTTCTTTCAAAGTACACAAATTGGTTAAAACAAGTTTTAAGTTTGCATCAACCTTTCTTCATTTTTCTTTTAGGTTCTACATTAATGTATATACAATGTATGTGTGTCATAGTTGTGATGAAAAATCCCTCTATTTTCATTCATTGTTTAATCAACACCATAAAAATATGTCCCGACAGTACTAGATGCGGGAACATGTGTACCATCGAATGAATTTTAAAAGGAACAGCGAAAAGACATTGTACTAGGACTAGACATGGGCAACAATGACTTGTGAATGGGGCGAACGTTGAAATTTTTTCAAACTATTTCTGTATGCACTGAAATTTGACATGGATAGACTATTCACATGCCTTAATGATATGTGAGGGTTTATGGACACAAATTTGACTCACACACCCACTTGTCTCCATCATCAATTCATCATGTAAACCATAAACCCTATTTTTCTTTCAAAGTACACAAATTGGTTGACATAAGTTTTAAGTTTACATTAGCCTTTCTTCATTTGTCTCTTAGGTTCTACATTAATGTATATACAATGTATGTGTTTCATAGTTATGATGAAAAATACCTCTTTTTTCGTTCATTGTTTAATCAACGCCATAAAAATATGTCCTTGTAGTACTAGATGCAAGAATGTGTGTAATGTTGAATGAATTTTAAAAGGAACAATGAAAATACATTGTACTAGGATTAGACATGGGCAATAGTGACCTATGAATGGGGCCAACATTGAATTTTTTTCAAACTGTTTCTGTATGCACTTAAATTTGACATGGATAGACTATTCACATGCCTTAACGATATGGGAGGGTTTCTGGACTCAAATTTGACTCACACACCCACTTGTTTTCATCATCAATTCATCATGTAAACCATAAACACTATTTTTCTTTCAAAGTACACAAATTGGTTGACACAAGTTTTAAGTTTGCATCAACCTTTTTTCATTTTTATTTTAGGTTCTATATTAATGTATATACAATGTATGTGTGTCATAGTTGTGATGAAAAATCCTTTTTTTTTCATTATTTAATCAACACCATAAAAATATGTCCTTGCAATACTAGATGCGGGAACATGTTTATTGTTTAATGAATTTTAAAAGGAACAAGGAAATGACATTGTACTAGGACTAGACATGGGCAACAATGACCTGTGAATGGGGCCAACGTTGAAATTTTTTCAAACTATTTATGTATGTAATGAAAGTTGACATGGATAGACTATTTGCATGCCTTAACGATATGGGAGGGTTTTTAGACTCAAATTTGACTCACACACCCAATTTTTTCCATCATCAATTCATCATGTAAACCATAAACCCTATTTTTATTTCAAAGTACACAAATTGGTTGACACAAGTTTTAAGTTTTCATCAACCTTTCTTCCTGTTTCTTTCAGGTTCTACATTAATGTATATATAATGTATGTGTGTCATAGTTGTGATGGAAAATCCCTCTTTTTTCGTTCATTGTTTAATCAACACCATAAAAATATTTCGTTGGACTACTAGATGCGGGAACATGTGTACTGTCGAACGAATTTTAAAAGGAACAATGAAAAGACATTGTACTAGGACTAGACATCGACAAAAATGACTTGTGAATGGGGCTAACATTGAAATTTTTTCAAACTATTTCTGTATGCACTCAAATTTGACATGGATAGAATACTCACATGCCTTAACGATATGGGAAGGTTTTTGGACTCAAATTTGACTCACACACCCACTTTTTTCCATCATCAATTCATCATGAAAACCATAAACCCTATTTTTCTTTCAAAGTACACAAACTCGTTGACACAAGTTTTAAGTTTGCATCAACCTTTCTTCATTTTTCTTTCAAGTTCTACATTAATGTATATACAATGTATGTCTGTCATATTTGTGATGAAAAATCCCTCTTTTTTTGTTCATTGTTTAATCAACACCATCAAAATATTCCCTTGCAGTACTAGATGTGGGAACATGTGTACTGTCGAACGAATTTTAAAAGGAACAATGCAAAGACATTGTACTAGGACTAGACATGGGAAATAGTGACCTATGAATGGGGCCAATGTTGAAATTTTTTCAAACCGTTTCTGTATGCACTGGAATTTGACATGGATAGACTATTCCCATGCCTTAATGATATAGGAGGGTTTCTGGACTCAAATTTGACTCACACACCCACTTGTTTCCATCATCAATTCATCATGTAAACCATAAACCCTATTTTTCTTTCAAAGTACACAAATAGTTTGACACAAGTTTTAAGTTTGCAACATCCTTTCTTCATTTTTATTTCAGGTTCTACATTAATGTATATACAATGTATGTGTGTCATAGTTGTGATGAAAAATCCCTCTTTTTTCATTCATTGTTTAATCATCACCATTAAAATATGCCCTTGCAATACTATATGTGGGAATGTGTGTATCGTTGAACAAATTTTAAAAAGAACAATGATAGATGCACCTATGTTTCCCAATGTTTACTCCCCTTTTGAGGGATCATTTAGGATGTCATTTGATGGATCTTGTTTGAAATATGGAACCATAGAAGGAGTAGTTTTTGATATTCCTTCTAGAGAAATTCATTCTCACTCCTTCAAATTTAAATTGTAATGCATAGAAAACATTTTATAATATGAGGCACCAATTTAAGGACTATTTCTATCCCAAAAAATGGATGTTTGAGACCTCATTGTAATGGGAGATTCATTGCTAGTTTTAAACTAGGTTAAGAAATGATGTATCATTAAAACATATTGTTTAAAGGCATATGTGCAGAGGGTATATTGGGACTTGATAAAGGGTTTCAAATATTTTAACATAAATTTTATTCCAAGAGAGGAGAATCAAAAGGAAGAATCTTTAGTAGTTTCAATGTCTCTTTTTAACCCCCATTTGTCCCTTGCCAAGAACCTCTTTCTATGTTGAACCTATTTTCCAACCATTGGTACCATATAATGTCCAAGATTTTGGAAAATATTTTAAAATGATGAACATATTGCAAAATTATTGGACGTGGCTAAGGAAATTGAGAAAGAAATCCCCAAAAACACTATCCTTGAACCTCATTATGAATATTCAAGGCAGGACCAATATGATGAGCTTGTAATCCTAAATTTGCAAGAAAACATTCTATCTAAAGGTGTCTTCTCATTGGAGTCTCTATTCAATAAAGATGACTAAACTTGAACGGTACAACTAGGAGAATACCAATCACTCTAGAAAGTACAAGAAACCAAAAAGGTCAACATTGACATAGAGGACAAACCCAATTTCTTGAGTGTAGGGAGCAATTGTACCAACCAATTAGATGTGGCTGATTTTGTTAATATTTTCAAGGAATTTGAAGATATTTTTTCATGGACATATGGTGACCTAAAGGAATATAATAGGACCATTATACATAACACCATAAAATTTAAAGAAGAACACATATTAGATAGAAATTGAGGGTCATAAATCCAAAATTAAAGCTCGTAATTAAAATTGAGTTGTAGAAGTTAATGGACACAAGGATTATAGTACCAATTAGATATTCAAAATGGGTGGTCAATATTGTAGGGGTTTGGAATAAGAATGGGGAAATATGGCTACATGTTGAACTCCATGACTCAAATCAAGCCTCCCTAAAGGATAATCACCCACTTCTGAATATGGACATGTTACATAGTAGGTGACAAGCTTAGTATTGATGTTTATGCTTGATGATTTATTAAGCTATAATTAAGTTTTGGTAGATGAAATGGATTATCTTAAGACACCTTTCACAACCTTGTATGGGACTTATGATTATGTTTGAATGCCATTCAAGTTGATGAATACTGGTGAAAATTTTCAAAGGGCCATGTATCATTTCTACCATGATTTGATTGGCAAGACGATGGTTGATTATCAAGATGATCTCATTATCTATTCCAAGGTTAGGGAACAACACGTGTTCCATATTAAAGATTTTTTATCAAGTGTAGAATGTATGGAATATTTATAAACCCCCCAAAATTGTTTTTTTCTATCACGAAAGATAAATTTTGGGGGCATATCATAAGTGAAAGAGGGATCTATATCAATCCAAAAATGATCTGGGTGATAAATGAGTTGAAGCCTCCCACTAAGTGAAAGCACGTCCAATATTTTTTTGGGAAAATAAAATTTATCTATAGATTTGTCTTAGACTATGCTACCACCATAAATTGATTATTGAAGAAGTATTAAGTGTTTGAATGGACATCTAAAGTATACAAAACTTTTAATCGTATCAAAGTTGCAATCACTAGTTCTCCAATTTTGATAAGCCTTGATCTAGATAGATATTTCATATTGTACTCTTTTTCTTTTGAGGAAACCAAATTTTCCATTCTTACCCAAAATAATTGAGAGGGTTAGAAATTTGCCTATTTCATTCATGAACAAAGTGTTATAGGATTGAGTTAAGGTACTCCCTAGTTGAGGAAAAATCATATGCCTTAGTGAAATCCATGACATACTTTAGGATCTGCATTCTCTTGACCCATGTGATGGCTTATGTACCCTTTCCCCGAGTTGATATGATCCTCAACTATCCATTGAGAGAAAGGAGATGATATAACTAGTTGGCTAAGTTATATGAGCATGATATCGAAATAGATCCTTTGGAGGTCATCAAAGGACAAGGCCTTTACAAATTGACCATTGGTTGTTGAAGTAGTGATTATTGAATTTGATGGATTTTTGACTAAGTATCTACTAATGGCATATCGAGAGTGGTACAAGAAAATTATTTTTATCTAAACATAAACAATTCTTGATCAAGATGTCATCTAAGGAAATGTACTAGACATATGGCTGACAACAGTGACATGTGAATGGGGCCAACGTTGAATTTTTTTCAAACTGTTTCTGTATGCACTAAAATTTGACATGGATAGACTATTCACATGCCTTAACGATATGGGAGGGTTTCTGGAATCAAATTAATTGACTCACACACTGATCTATATTTAGGATCGGAACAAACTAATTAACAGACTGAATACAATAAACATAGAGATATGAAGAACAACATAGATATCCAGTGAACAATATCTTCTATTGAATAAATGAAATAGGCTAAAACTATAAATTGTAGAACTGAAACACTTACTCGAATGGTGGTAGCTATATCTGAGAAGATATGTGGCTGCTACACGCATCCGTCTAAGCAGAAATGAATACAATGAGGCTCCAGAGGCCTTTTTGATATTACTCATGAATGCCAAAACCATAGACATCTAAAAACCTAACCCTAGGAGGTGAAATGCCAAAATTTATGTGGTCCCCTATGGTTAAGTTGGTACCTCAACTTCCCGGGGTCGTAACTTTTGCATACGACCTCTGTTTTAGGCGTGTGATAGCCCGTTGGAAAGGTTTGTAGGTGTAGTTCATGGTGATTGATACTAAGAAGTGATTTTTAGGGAATAATGTCCAAGTTTTTTCCTCCCCTAACCATGGAATTTGAGCTCAAGAAGGCTTAGTTAGGGCTTAAGACCCTTCTTCCCCCCTTAACCATGTTAATCCCTCAAGACCCATTTATATTGTACAAAACCTACTCATGGCACCATATCCTACTTTGGATTCTAAAGAAAAACAACTACAACCTTGAGAACCATTCCTAATGGGGGGCCTAACACATTTTTATTTAGGGCATATGTTGTGGTTTAATCATGTTACTTGTATCCTTCAAATAGTCTAAAAATAACCTACAAGGGTCCTATGTGAAGGCTCAAGGACTCACCCAACACTATATCTGAGAAGTTGTGTGGGTTTTAGTTGTTGTTCATAGAATTTGAGCCTAAGAATGTTCACTTAGGGAACAAGTCCCTTGCTTTCCTCCCTTGAGCTTGGTTAGACCTTGAGACCCATTCTTGGTTCAAAACTAACTTATTCATGGTGCCCAAATTCCACTTGGAGGTGAATGATATGTTACATAGGTCATATGTAGTGGTTTGACTACTTGTCTATGGTTCTTAAGCTTGAGAAGCAAGGTTTAGGGTTGAAGACTCTTGTTTCCTTTCATCAAGTACTATAGTCATGAACCTAATACCCATCCATGATGAAGAAGACCTCATAATGTCACCCATATTCAACTTGGATGCCAATGACTCCCTAGAGAGGACTCCTGTCATGGTTTCTAGGTGTTGTCTATGGTGGTTAAGCTTGAGAAGGTTTAGTTATGGCTTTAGGCCATTGTTTACAAATTTCCATGTTTATGCCTCTACACCCATTTTCAATGTACAAAACCTAATCATGATGCCTATATACCTCTTAAAGGACAAAGTTCTGTTATGTTGGTTTGAGGACTTGTTCAAGGCTCTTGAGCTTCAAAATCTTCAACAATATTATAAGGCACTTGTTTTCATTCTTTGATGATAACTAAGGTCTTGTGACCCATCCATGGTCTTGTATGGTGACCTGAGGACCTTTTCATGGTGCTTGAGCTAGATATTATATGTTTGGGGCTTGAGTTGTTGTTTCCCTCCCTTGACCATGGTTAAGGGATTGAGGCTTGTTTCCCTACCACAACCATGGTCAAGGCCCTGAGACCCATATGTAGTATGCAAAACATATAAATGACACTCATGTCCAAATCTTAGGCCAAAGACATTGAAGTGAGAGATCATGTCATGGTTTCTAGGTTTTTTTCATGGMACACGAGCTTGAGAAGGTTCAATTATGGCTTAAGTCCTTTACTCCCCCCATAGCCATTTTTAGGTGTTAAGACCCATTTCTAGGGAACACAACCTACTCATGGCACCCATATCCTACTTGGGGGCCTTAAAGGAAGCCTTACAAATGAGTGATGTGTTGGTTTGAGGACTTATTCAAGGCTCTCAAGCCTAAAAATATTCAACAAGATCCAAAGGTACTTGTTTTCCTTCCTCAACCATGGTTAAGGCCTCTCTACCTGTCCTTACTACAAAAAACCTCATAATGGTGTTCTTATCTAACTATGATGTTAAGGACCCCCTAGAGAGGAATTGTGTTGTGGTTTCTAGGTGTTGTTCTTACTCAATGTATTTAAAACATTAGCAATACCAAAAGTCATGAGTACTAACCACCATTGTTTCTCACTAAATGATTTTAGTCAACACAAGCAAGAAAGCAACCACCCTTTTCCTAGGAGGCTGCCATGAGTTGGGGTAATCTATTTTGCAATTTTTCCTAGGACCTTGCAGATTTTCATGGGAGGCCGCCAAGGCATAGATACACAAAGGGAATACTTGAATTGTCGAATGCCCTTAGGTGTTGCGACATTCCATGATAAATTATTTTGATTGGAGAGTTGATGAAATGGTTGAATGTTGTGAGAGAAATGTTGAATAAAGTTTCTATATAAATTCATGCCACCAAGGATTAATAAACTATTTATATATGTAGTATTAGAGGGATTGGGCCAACCCTGAAGGACATTGACCTTGGCTAGATATGCATTCACACTAGCATTAGCAATACTAAAAGTCATGAGTACTAACCACCAATATTTCTCACTAAATTCTTTTAGTCAACACAAGCAACCAACCACTACACTATTGTTTTTCATCTTTGAAGGAATAGAGAAACTCCATACCATGCTATGGAAACCACCCTTTTCCTAGGAGGCCTCTATGAGTTAGGGTAATCTATTTTGAATTTTTTCATAGGACTTTCACCTAGCCCCATTATTCTATAGGATTGGGGTAATAATTTATATATATATAAATATATATATATATATATATATATATATATATAAAATTAAAAACAAATAATAACAAAACATAAAAAAATACAAAACAAAAAACAATATATATGATATATATAAAAAAATAAAAAAATAAAATAAAATTCAAAACTCATAACACTTAATCCCCATGCCCATTCCATTCACGACAATAACCCCAAACCTCTCCATTATCCCCTACCCCTATTATCCCTAACCACAAACCCTTAACACCTATCACTACATCTAACCCTTAACATATGTAACCGACCATAACACGAGTTCATTATGCTCTAATTAGCTCTGATACCTGCACCTATCATGAGACCCGCATCGAGGGTAATATCATGAGGTGATTATGAGACCAATTGGAGGGAATATCACTTAATCGTCCGGGTTCACTATGCTCTAAGCTCTGATACATGCACCTATGCACGAGATGACCTGCATCGAGGGTAATATCAGGTGATTCTAAGACTGAGTGGGGGGAAATGGTTGCACTCATCGAGGGCCATTTGTAAAATTGATCAAGTGCCGCCGAGACTAAGGGCGAGGGCGAGGATGGTGAGTACCTCTGCAAACTTCATGAATTTACATTGCTAATGCGAGAATAGTCTTTTTGTTTTTATAAGTTTATGTTAGTTCCATTTTGTGTTGGAATGATAGGGAAATATCTTCTTCTTCTCCCCTACCCACACTTGCCTCAAACCCTAGTAGTATTCCTCATTGAGACACTAAAGGCATGATGCAAATTCCCATAGATCCATCAACAACTTCAATATTTTTTCAATTTTGGTTGCAATTGTCTCCCTAACCCCCTACAATAACCGTTGGGATCATTTTGTTGTGGAAATTATCTTGGGATTGTCTTCAAGTTGTTCATATGGTGTCCTAATGGCCAATGGTTACATAAAAATAGCTTAGGGATCAATGTAGATTCCAAATCTATTATCCTCCTTTTCAACTTTTTGTTTTCCTCTACTTGCTCCAAATTGGATTGCTTAAGAATACACCCAATCGAATCATGTAACTTAAGGGATCCCTTTTCCCCTAATTATTTAACATCTAAAATAAACCAAACTCATAAACTTGTCATTCAAGAAATCCCATCAATCGTTTGAATCCTTAGCTCACAGCTCAAACACTAAATTAGAATTATATTATTTCCTTTGTTTTCACTTTCCAAGGAAAAACTAAAACCTCTCTTTGTTTTACTTCTTTCGATTCCTAAAAACAATCCTCCCAACTTGCATATCCCCTATCATTTATACCATTTTTACTTTTCATTATTTAGTCAAGTAATTATTCATTTATTGATAAGGATATGAGTGGCACATCCTTCTAATTTGTCTTTTATGAGAACATATGGATCTCGACCACCCCTCCTTGAATTATGGACCCCAAATGTCTTGTAATCCCTTAATACAAAGATAATGGGTGAAGCTTTATTGAAGACTTAAATAATTACTATTAATGGACCTCCACTCCTCTTAGCGATCTCATCCCTAATTAATGGGAACACCCTTCAAACACCTGGGCTTTATCATCTATAAATCCAGACCTAAACACATATCAGGGGTGTTGTAGTCTTGTTCTTCTTGGTATGAAATATATGTGCTATGCTCTCTGTAGTGATTTCTTCCTTCTTTTCATTTAGAGTTCCCTTCCACATGGCCATTTGTCCTCGTTATTGCTGCCACAAAACTTTCCTTCAAAGACGTCACCCTACAATTCTTCTTGATAGAACTTTATTACATTGGCAAGTGTCACATTATTCCACTTTATTACATTGCATTAGTAAGTGCTTCAATATGAGATAATGGATTTTAATATTAGAAAAAACTTCGGCACCATGTAACTCATCCATGATAACCATTAATGTGATCCAAGGGAAATTTATTTTTGGGAATGATTCCATTAAGTGGGATATATTGAAATATTAATTACCATATGCTTCCAAAGACTCTTACAGGGATTCAGGAAAACCTATTGCTCCTTCCCATACCTAGTTTTCATCGAAGTTGAAATTATTGCATTTCATTTTCCTCTTGCATGGTTTAAAGAGTCGAGTTGAAACACCATCAGTTTCACGACCACTCCTTTGAGTAACAACAACCTAAAATCAAGCACTAATTAAAATTTATCTAACAAATTTTCTAGGGATCTTCAAACCCATCTTAGCTTAGGTGTAGATATTTGGAATAGGATTGTGAGAATAACTTTCCAAAGCTTCTAAACAAACACAAAGATTTGAGTTAGGGAGTGAAATCTAGTTGCTATATCACTAACTTTAGGAAGCCCTTCTAACACGAGGGTCAAGCACGATGTTGCATTGGGGCCAACAAAGTAATCATCCTTATTTTGTTGGTCCTGGTGTCGACTATTGACTATCCCCCCTCTTCTTTGGTATAGTAGGTGGTACCATAGAGTCAATAATATTTTAGACTTCCTACCCAAGGTGACAACAGAGGGAAGGTGGTGTTGTACCTTGGATCGACGTTGGATAGACTCATTCAGACTCCTTGGAGGGTTGCCCACTACTCGGTGAGGTAACTTGCACCAGGGCGTTAGTTTGTTAAGCAGGTCGTCAACATAACTTTTCCACCCACCGAAACTCAACCCCTTCGCGCATTGATCCTACAATGTTGGATTCCATCACCAACTAACGCTTTGTGAGAAGGTTTGTTTGCATGCTTGACTCCTAGATTAATTAGCATGTGCTAGATAATACAAGTGTGAAAGAGTAACACTATGGTAATCATTATGAGCTTACTGCGATACCAACAAGATACTAGTAATGAAGTAGAACCATTGTACTAATTAGTGTTACAACTTGATAGAACAATTATTATGCATATCCAACTTCATAGACTATTCAAAAATATTGATTAAAGAATAGAGCATTTTAACTGTAATTTTAGAGTAATTCAACCTTTTGATTTATCTTTTATTTCAAAGAGTTCTAGTATTAATGAGAAAACACTTGTGTGTGCTTAACATTTTTTCTAACCTTCTATAAATTACATAGAGCATTACTATTTCATTGTTTCCTACTAGCTTCCATTAATTTTTACATGTAAAGAGTTCAACCTATCTATTGTGATTGCACCTCTTTTAGTTGGACTTCATCGCTCTTTGCATTTATTTTGCTACTCCCCAACCAAACTGAATTCTCGTTGTTGTCCTAAATATTCCCTGCTTCACTATAGAAACAACTTTTGTTGTGTATCTATGCACAACATATTTTGTACATGAAATATTTTGTTTACAAGCTCATGAATGCCCCATCACTAAGTTAAGAGTGGTTAGTTGCTCATGATTCATCACTAGGTTAGTGGAGTGATGTTAGTTATGTGCGTTAATGGCTCACCACTAAGGTAGAGGAGAGTTGTTAGTATGAGACTCGTATTAGAAAGGGATCCCCATCCTCACTTGTAATTCATTCACACTACTATCAATATTGTCAAATTTTGTTTCTTAATTTGAGTACCAAGTACATGGAGATGTCTTCATCAACCAATGGAATGGATATGTAATATGTAGATTGCAAGTAGATCCTTATTTCTTCTATCTCTTTACATGCATTTGGGAGCATGTCTACAAAATATAATGGTTTCTAGTCTTGTGGGTTAATAGAGGCAATGTATCCCTCATGAAGTTCTATGTGGCTATTTTGTGGTTATTTAATATTACTTGTGACAAGGTGAATCATGAGAGGTATGTTTGTAAGTTCAATAGAAAAATAAGAAATTGTGGTTAGGTTAGTTGCACATCCTTATAATAAGAATCATGTTCTAACTTATACTTCAAACTTTCCATAACGCGATATCTACTAACAAAAGAATCATAATATGTTTGGTAAGAGTTGTTCCTTCTCACAAGCAAGATGTCCAAGTCCTCAATTTGGTGAGGCAAGTAATTGACAATTGTACTCATGTCCTATGGGAAATTGATAGTGTGAATACTATATTTGTATTGTCCACCAATTGTGTAGGTTAATTGAATTATTGGATTCACTCTTTCTATGATCATTTCCTCAACCTTAATAAGCATATCTAGTACAAATGACCGTTCTTCAGCGTCCATTTTGTTCCATATGGAAAGGTGATGACATTTTTCTCTACAATGCATCTACAACAAGCATAGTTTTAATGAAAAGTTTTGTTTGAATCCCTGGAATTAGGGGTGTTACCCCTAATTCTTGGCCATTGTTGGTGCTTGAATCTATTAGGACTGAAACGACAACCTCACGAGGATAAAATCCTCCTGCATTTTTATAGAGGTGATACTCCTATGTTCGAGATTTTTAAAATGCGGGACTTTATAGAAGTTCGTCAAAGGAAAGTAAAATAGATATAAATGAAAACATAAAATGTTTTTGTTTTTATTTTCTTTCTAAAAGAAGGTTCTTGAGAATGGACCAGGAATCACATACATTCATACATTTAAAGAAAATAAACAAAATTTCCTCACATACATCATAGTTGGGCTAAAGATTTCTGATCACATGAAAAAATTAAAAGAAAATGATCTGCATGCACAAGAGAACTTTGACAGAGTGATACATGGGAAACTTAAATGAAGATATCGATAGATCAACCTCAAATACTTTATATTCAGAAAAATTGGGTTACAAAGTAGAGTCGAGATTGTTCCCAAAATAGCTCTCTTGGAATTAAAAAAAAAAATATAGTTCAATACATATTCTCTGAAATTAAAATACTTTTGTCATAATGACTGGGATTGGGGCTCTCGTGGACCATAAACCAAATATGTATAAGAATGAATTTCGTAAAAAGAAGAAAGTGGGCGGTGGAAGACAACAAGACCTAGTAAGAAGAAAAATAAAATTATCAGTCTTTGGTTAAACCTTTCTATTTAAAGAGGTGGAGTAACTGGATGAAGAGCTGGATAAAGATAGAAATATGTGATCAGTATGAACTTACTATGATGGTATCTCATGCTTGTCACTTGCTCGTTGATGTCCTTTTATGGATTTCATTGGCGGTTACAGGAACTGTCTCAACCGTCCTTTTCCCTTCATCGGTAAGTTTGTTGACAACCTTTTTAAACCAATCCTTGATGTAGCTTCTCATTGACGCCACACTGATTTCATGCCAGATATTTATATTGAAGAGATCACCTTCCAAGTCCCTTATATCAATAGAAATGTTCCGCAAATCTTCTTCAATATCTTTATTTTTAATCGAATAATCAACAAGCTAGTTTTCCACATCATCTTCACTATACTCAAGAATGTCATAGAATTTTTCAAATGATAACCCCTTAAAGATATCAACTTGTTCGTCAAATGATTGTTTGTTAAGAACAATGCGTTGAGTATCAATTTGGGGTCTTGGAACTCATTGGTGCTCCCAGCTAGATCTATCTCAATTAGCTTTTTGAATAATTCTTCTCTTCTGGTTATGGCCTGGCTACATGCTTGGACAACAATATTCATGTTTTTAAACTTTTCCTTCGAGCATGCATTTAGTTGTTTTATCCAGTTCGGAGAAGGGAGATCCTCCTCGTTTTTTCTCAACTCTGTCATATTGGTAACTTTAAAACCAAATGATACAACCGCGTCGAGGTAAAAACCTCCCTCGTTTTTCAAATCTACCTATAAATATCCATGAAAAGTGTGTGCTCTCGTTTAAAAAGAGACCATTCTCTTTGACATCTCCCAAGCCCCTGTAATTAATTCCATTATTTTATTGATATATTCTCCACATAACCCCAGGATGATGTGTTAAGGCTTTCCGATCCTTTTAATTTTGCTGCAGGTGTGGTAGGCCCGATCATTCTTAAAGGACTAGAAAGTACTGGAAGAGACATTAAAGTTTCCTCCAATTCTTTGATTCGCTCCTTTAACCTGACATTCTCTACTTCAAGGCCTCCAATAGAATTATCTAGAGCATATCAAGTTGCTCGGTGAATTTGGGAAATTTGGGAAGGCCACATGTTTCGTAGGTTAATCTCTGAACGATATTTCCCCTTTTTATTATTTACATCTCTTTTCTCAATAATCAAAATTTTGGACTCACTATCAAACACAACGTTTTGAAATACAAAATAATCTTCTTCGTCGAAGGTCTTGCTCTCAATTATTTCCATCTGAGGGTTTTGGTGAGCAGTATTCTCTAGCTGGTCAACATTGGGGAACAATTTTTCGATGTCAATTTCGAGTTCCATATCCTTTAGGGAGAGGTTGTGGATGTCGCTTTAACCTCGAGGTCCCTCTTCTTCTTACACGATGTTTTTTATTTTCTTCCTCCAGGGAATTTTGTGAGAACTTTCAATTTTTCCTGAAGGAGAGTTCTTATCTCCTCCTTCGCGTGAAGATTTGTGGGTTATTTTCTTAACTTGGTGGGCTGTTGGAGCGTTCCTCCAAGATGTTGTACTCTTTGGAGTGACAGTCGAGGATTGGGCACTTTTCTCACCTGGACCTTTTCCTCTCTGCTTGTATGACTCATTGGTGCTGAGTATCGTTTCTAGGTCGCCGATGTCATGAGTAAGAGTTCCTGAGACATTATCTCCGCCTTCATTCAGAATAACATTAATGAAAGAATTGTTGAAACCAACAACCAATAGATGTTCTACAAAAATTACGCTAGGGTCGAACCGTTTTACTCTTTCATCATATTTTAAATTGAGGTTGTGGAAGTGGCCCGCAAATTCATCAATCTTGTTCATATTTATGAATATGAAATCCCCAAATTTCCAAGGCAGAGGTAGGAATTTATTTTTTCTCTTTTCATGGAAAAAATGCAACCAGTAGTTGTACTTCCTTGCTATTTCAACAACAAACATTTTGTCAGATATGTGGCAAAGAAGGAAGGAAGGATTTTCCTTGGAACCAAAAATCCTTATAACGTTATAATTCTCCATTTGTTCTAGTGTCCCCTTCCTATCCAGGAACTCGTTCGCCCGGTCAGACATCCAAGGAGTGTCCTTTCCAAACAACAAGTCTTTAAAAACTGAGAGAAAATCATTAAAAAATTCATAAAAATGCTGGGAGGCCTTGTGCTTCCATAATGTTTAATACCAGAAGGTTACTAGTTCAAATTCACAGTTTACCTTCTTACACATAGATAATCTCAGGAACTAACAGCAGTGCGCTATCGCGAAAACCAAATAAGATGACATAAATAATTTCTTCTCCTTCTGTATTGTGACAATTGGGAAGAGATTTTAATGGAAATCAACTTACGCCAATCAAAGATGGCTTGTTCTTTGACCGTAAAATATAGAATGTAAAGAATAATCCAAGAGATGTTGGCTGTAGTTTCTTGTCATGTTATCCTCGTAAAAAACCATGCAATTTCTTGGAAGAGATTTTTTAAATGATCGAACCTACAATATCATGATGTCCTCAAGAACATCCATTGGGTTCTCTAGGAATTCAGGTAAGAGGTCCAATCCATTGTCATGCTTCTTTAAGAACTCCCTACAATCTTCTCCCTTGAAGGCGAGCGTTGGCTTAGGAAGTCTCAACATCTTACAAAATATCTGAGGTCATAGAGAGACAGGGGAATGGTCCCACAACTGAATAATCTGTTGGCTTGGAATATATCTCTTGGCACACCAGGTGACCAACTCCTTACAGTCAAAGACTTCTGGGACACAACCTGCGCATGCAATTCCAGACGTCCAGATTACTTCCTTGTAGGCAAAAGGGGATGAGTAGTAGGAAAATGCTCTAGACCACTGAAAACTTTGTTCCTCACACCCAAAAATATTCAATGTATCTCCACAAAATTGTTGTCGAGTTACTGCCATAAGTTGACAAGAACATTCCCTTGTTCCAGATTATGTTTCAAAATGAAAGTTAGAGGGGGATAATATAATCCTCCGTAAATCCCACTTTAATGCATTTTAATAGGATATATCCTCGAGCCTTTCTCTTATTGATGACCATCCTTTCAAACCTGTATGGTAAGTTATTAGCATTAAAATCATAGTAAATGTGCATTGGAAAGGGCATGAGGGTGGAGAGGATGAGCGAGAGCAAAATATGATTTGAGATTTTTTGTGAACCCGGGAACCCGCAAGTTCGCGACGATATAAGGTGTGAAATTGGCTAACTATAGAATGATGCGGCGGTTGGACAAACTCATCGTAGGTGGAATGAGAGTTGGAATTTCAGGGAGATTGGAGATCAAAATGTAGATCGTGGAAATTTTTGGTGCAATGTGTATGTCATGGAACATGGGAGCATGGAAGTTCAATCCTGCTAACCTGGGAACCCATGGTCGTATAATCAACTAAGTATGGAGTAGCCCGATGGTCGGTCAGACTCATGATGTGAAGTTATATATGGAGATGAGAAACCAAAATCCCGCCAACCTGGGAACCCACAATCTTAAAAATGCGACTAAGTGTAGAACTAGAAAGGGATAGTAGGAGGGAAAAAAGAAAGGGAAAAAATGGGTAAGTGTAGAGGAGGGAAAATAAAGGGAGAGAAGAATTCAGGAAAACAGAAAAGGGAAGGGAATTTTCGGAAGCTGGAAATGACCTCAACAACAGGCTCCAACTATGGGATGATGACCCCCTGTGGGTTGTTAAGAATCCATAATCTCTCGTGACCAGTTTCTTTCGCCCATTGGGCTTATGGAGTCAGATTAAGAATATACAAATTAAAACTAAAATTATGTACAACGAGAATTGAAAAGTTCTAGGAGAAGAAACCTTTCAGATGTTGCCCATTGACATGCAACATTAACCTTTTTCCTTTCATATCTTGCAACATATATGAGTTGAATCCTGATATCTTTTCGACGGCATAGGGTCTGATCTAGAGTGCTTTGAACTTTGTGTGCATGGATGGCTTCTCCTTGGCTTTGTTCCAAATCAATACCATTTCTCCCTTCTGAAAGTTCTTCATAGTTGTGTTTTGATCAAAATATTTATTGGCACTCTTCTGCCTCTAAGAAGTTCGATTCAGGGCCTTTCTTTGTTCCTCTTCCAACTTCAGCAATTGATTGATCCTTTTCTGGATAGGCGAAGTGTCTTTCGTATCCTTAGTATTAACCATAGAGATACATGCATTAAGCTCAAGTTTAATCAACATTTTTTCCTCTTTCCCATAAACCAGTAGATACAGAGACTTCCCGGTGCTATCCTTCAGGTTTGTCCTGCTTGCCTATAATGCTTCTGTCAGCTTCAGATGCCAATTCCTCTGGTTGCTATCAACAATTTTCTTCAATATATGCACAAGTGTTTTGTTCGTGGATTCAACAAGGCCATTTATTTGTGGATAATAATTCGATGATTGACCCATGATGATCCCATAGTGTCCACAAATATCTGTGAACTTTGACCCAATGAAGATCGAACCATTGTCTATGATAAATTTATTAGGGACGCCAAACCTCGACAAAATGTTGTCCTTGAGGAATCTAATCAATTCTTCATCATGAGCCTTCTTTAGCACCATCGCTTCTAGCCATTTTGTGAAATAATCAGTAGCTGTTAGAATGTACATATTCCCCTTGCTATATTTTGGATTAATTGGCCCAACAACATCAAGTCCCCACTGGGAAAATGGTTGTTCCACCACAATTAGCTGCAGAGGCATCACAACTTTCTTCATTTTTCTTGAAAACCGATGACATGACAACCATCTCCTTATTGCCGCATACGAATCCCTAAATATTGATGACCAGTAAAATCCCGCTCTGATTATTTTGTGGGTAGTTGCAGTAGGCACGAAATGTCCACCACATATTCCCTCATGGAATTCTTTGATCAGTCCTTGAGCTTGATTCTCATCGACACATCTCAACAGTATTCCATCAAAATTTATTCTAAAAAGTATGTTAGCAATCAACACATATTGGTTCTCCTTCATCTTGAGTGTCCTTCACTCCTTGGGGTTCATTGTAACAGGGAATTGCCCAGACCTTAAATAGAATATGATATCTCTATACCATTATGAATCAGCTAATGGTTCCCTGACTGAGATTGAAATCATCCCATCGAACGAGTCCCCATTAGCAATAAGCTTGCATAAACCTTGTCCTTTTATCGCCTTCAAAGATTTAATCTCGATATTATACTCTTGAATTTTCACTAACCAGTTAGCCCATTTCCATTCTCTCAACTTTTGATTTAGAAGCATCTTGACTGGTGACGAGGGAACGTAAGCTATAACATGGGAGTTTAATATATACGTTTGAAAGTGTGCCACAAATTTTACAAGAGCCAAATCCTGTTTCTTGAGTTATGAATACCTCAACTCATAGTCGTGTAGAGTTTTTCTCATAAAAATTATCAGGACTTCTTCTCTGTTGCTATTTTTCTCAGTGAGGACGGACACGACGATTGCCTTTGTAGCAAATGGATAGATAATAAAATCCCTATGAAAGTATGGACTAATGAGGATGGGAGCAGTGGTGATGGCCCCTTTGATATTATTGAATGCTTACTAAGTATCTACTATCCACTTGAACCTGTGCTCTTTTTTCAACAACAAATTGATAGGTTTTACGATGCTTGCGTAATCAGGGACAAATCTTCAGAAAAAATTAATTTTCCCGAAGAATGACTGGACTCCCTTCTTGGATTTCTAGTGGGTGAGTTCATTAATTGCTTTAACTCTTTCCAGGTCTATTTAAATCCCTTCCTTGCATATAATGTGGCCCAACATCTTGCCTTGAGTCACAATGAACAAGCATTTCTTTAGGTTCAGAGAAATGCTGTATAATCTACATTTTTCAAAGACTTTTCTTAAATGATGGATGTGATCCTCTCTTTTGTTTGAATGCACTATCAATTCATCTTGATAGTCCTCCATAAAATTTCCTATCAATCCACTGAAAGCATGATCCATGTCCCTTTGGAACGTGGCTCCAACATTCTTTAAACCGAAGGGCATTCTAGCATATGCATATGTTTCCCATGGTGTGATAAATGTTGTCGTTGCTCTATCTTCCTCAACAACTAAAACCTGATTATATTCATAGAAACCATCCAAAATAGACATGCAGGCCAATCCCGTAACTTGTTGTAGCAAAAACTCCATGTTAGGCAGTAGAAAATTATCTTTTATGCTCGCTTTGTTAAGATCTTTGAAGTCAATGCACATTCGGATTTCCCCGATCTTCTTCTCGACCATCAATGGATTTGAAATCCAGTCTGAATGTATGATGGGATAGATTATCCCTGCCTTCTTCAACTTCTCCAACTCAATTTTTAGCAGAGGTTTCAGCTTGGGATTCATCATTCTTATTTTATGTTTCATCGGTTTGGATTCTTCCCTCAAAGGAATGATATGCTGGAATATCATTTTATCATAGGCCTTTAAATTGCCATAGGTCCAAGTGAACACATCAATATATTATTTGAACAAGGTAACATATTGATCAACCTGTTTGGGGGTGAAATCAACTCCCAAATTGACATATTTCAAGGACTGTTCTGTTCCAATATTGAGTTTTCGTGTTTCTTGCACCTATCGAATTGAATCTTCTTCAAGAAGATTCTTGGCATGATCATCTTTTGTAAAAAAAGATTCAGCTTGTATGTAGTCTTTCGGGACGAAAATCGAGCTATCGTCTTCTTCATCATCATCATTTAACAAAAAATTCTCCAATTGTTCATCATTTTCAAACACTTGTAAGTACTCAATATTATCAGGCACAGATGGCCAAAAGGCCCTTTCTACTTGGAAAGAAATTTTTCTTAGGACATCGTATGTGTTTGATAATGAAGTTGCTAAAGCTAGTGAGTCGGCCTTGTGATTCTTGTCCCTTGGAATGAAAGCAATATTGAAAGAGATGAAAGATTCCATCAGTTCATTAACTCTTTTGAAATACAACTTAAGTCTTTCCTTTTTTATTTTTTACTTTTGGGTAACTTGATTGATGAACAACTCTGAATCTCCAGTCACATTGAGATGTTCTATTTTCATTCCTTGTGTGAGGATCATCCCCTGGATCAAAGATTTGTATTCTGCCTCATTATTCATGCATGGAAACTCTAGTCTTACAACGTGAGGATGCATCGTCTTATATGGGATTATGAGAACAATTCCAACTCCGTTCCCAGATTTAGAACATGCTCCTTCGAACGACATTCTCCAGTAGCCTTCAAAGAAACATTCTGGTCCCTCCAAGTCTTGAACTCGTTCTAGGTTTTCATTCTGCTCCATGTCCAAGATAACATAGTTTCCAATCCCGACATCTATGTAATCTTCCATTAATTCATTATCCTTCTTCTTGAAGGAGAAAGGTTTTATGGGTTCACAAGGTAGTTTAATGATTGCTCCCTCTTTGCCTGGTAGAATCATACAATTGTCGTCGTTCATTATATATCCACCGATCATAGAGGTCCAATATCTTCCCAACACAACCCCATATGCTGGAGGCAGGTCTACCACGATAATATAAAAAACTGTGATGATATGGGGAGCTGTTGTAATCTAGGCATAAAAATCCTTGATTTCCCCATACGCTGACACTTTTCTAGAATCGATCGCATATATGCTCTCGCCAGTTTCATAATACTTATAACAACTCATGCCCA
This sequence comes from Picea engelmannii, assembly GCA_009831015.1. Lineage (NCBI taxonomy): Eukaryota > Viridiplantae > Streptophyta > Pinopsida > Pinales > Pinaceae > Picea > Picea engelmannii. The sequence continues at coordinate 438,337 of ML779812.1, forward strand.
ATGCTTCCATGACCGCAAGTGGCATTATATTATTTGTCGCACCAGTATCAATTAAACAGTTATGTAATTCAAAATCATGGTTTTCAATTGATATGTAGAAGGGAATAATTTTACCTCTCAGCTTAACAGTCGACGAGCTCTAGTTCTGTTTTGGAGTGGTAAAAAAATCTTCAGTTCTTTCCAATGGATCATCCAACAAATTCAAGATGTTCTACCTCTGCTGAGGAATCTTCACCACTTCTATAAAAGGAAAAGTTATCCTCAACTTAATTAAGTCCTCCATGACATTATACGTCATTTGAGTTGAGCTTGATGCCATATGTTTCCTTGTGGTTCAAACTATCACCTTCTCATTCGACACTTTTTCATTTTCTTTTTACTTTTTTTGTTGTTGTTAGAGTCACCTTTATTCTTTGGTCTATTTACAAATCCTCTTGTTTGGGAGACGTTTTCTTGAGAGTTAGGATCATTGTCTCCCTCTCCACATATATACATGGACGTCTCACAACCTTCCATCTGTACTGTCTCAGAGATTTCATCAGGTAAGTAATAACCTTCTTGCTCAATCAATTGCTCGTCATAAACGTCATCCAAAATAGTTGCATTTGGAGTAGGTTGTATGGGAACCCTTGATCTTGGTGGGTCTTCAGTATTATCAAACCTGAAATTGTTTTTTGGGGGAGGGTTCCTCCTTTGTTCAAGAATCGACATTATTGGGTTTGGCATGTAATTATCTCCCCTTCTTAGCCTAGTTATTTTGTTCTGCATTTGTTTGATGGTTCTATTCATCTGCGCAATCTCAATTATTTGCTTTGTTTCATGCGCCGCCATAGGATCAATATTTACGTCGGGTATGGTTCCTTTAAAAAATCCTCCTCCTGTCGTTTGATTCTGTGCCGCCCAAGGTTTAAATTATTCGTTCTTCTTCAAGCTGGAAGCTCCTTGATTATTAATATTCAATCCTCCCATTTTCCTTTGTACTCTTCCAAGTATAATGTCAAAGTTAGCACCCATTTCATCATAATTTCTTCCATATCAGTGGCCTTAGTCATTACTTCCTCTAGAGTATCCATTTGGGATGTTATGATGGCATATTTTACATTCGGGGACATTGCATTCTTATAAAAACCAAGAATGACCGGGTCGTTTCGTCTTTTTTCTTCTGGGATTCTACTCAAGGTCTTATTGAACCTAAGATTAAAATCTCATATCCTTTCATTCTTCCTTAACCCAATCTGGGTGAAGTCTGTGAGGAGGGTATGGTAGGAAATTGGGGGGAAAACATAGTTAGGAACATAGCTTAGAGATCGTTAAAAGAGCGAATGGATCTACTGGGAAATGTTGTATGCCATTCATAAGATCTTTTTGATAAAGTTTGTAGAAACAACCTCACCATGACATAATCATATCCGACTGGGTGAAAGTCACAAACGTCAAGGAATAAGTGCAGATGCCTCTTTTTATCAACTGTCCCATCTCCAAAAAATTCCTTTAAGGTTCCTTTAGGGAGAATAGGTAGCTCATGTTGTTCACCTATGATATTAAGAGGAGAGTATCTTACCCTCCTTTTATTTCCAAACCCTGGGATTCCTTGGTTTCTTGCGACATCTCTTTTGCCTCCTTGTCTCTCCTCATCATGCTCTTTTTGGGGTTGCTCGTATCTCGCTGCCATTTTTGAGGAGGCTTCAGGATAAGAATTTTCACTTCTAAGGACATTGAGTTGCTTACTTTTACTTTTGGTAATGGGTCCCTTGTATTCGTCCAACTTCAATATTTATCTTGTTAATGTGCTTCTCTAGCCAATATTTGGTTTCTTCGATCTTGTCTTTCTTCTCTCCTTTGTCTTTGCAGGATTTCTCTTTCTTCTTCTTACACTAAGATCAACCAGGACCCTTCTAAATCCTCTCGATTCTGGGATGTTGATATTACCAAATTATACAACTGGTGCAAAATGCTTCGTTGATTATTCAATACAATTTCTAAATGGGGCTGATTACCCTGGGGTAGAGTCATATATTATTTCAAAAAATGTTGGGCCAGGTTCCAAATTTCCAGTTCATTTCCCTAGTATGGTTGCCAAAAAGGTTGACGCTTGAATATGTTGGGACTAAAACGACAACATCACGAGGATAAAATCCTCCTACGTTTTTATATAGGTGGTACTCCTCTGTTCAAGATTTTTAAAATGCAGGACTTTATAGAAGTTCGTCAAAGGAAAGTAAAATATATATAAAAGAAAATGGATTTTGTTTTGTTTTGTTTTTATTTTCTTTCTAAAAGAAGGTTCCTTAGAATGGACCAGGAATGGCATACATTCATACATTTAAAGCAAATAAACAAAATTTTCTCACATACATCATAATTGGGCTAAAGATTTTTGATCACATGAAAAAATTAAAAGAAAACGATTTGCATGCATAAGAGAACTTTGACAGAGTGATACATGGGTAGCTCAAATGAATATATCAATATATCAACCTAAAATAATTTATATTCAGAAAAATTGGGTTACAAAGTACAGTCGAGATTGTTCCCAAAATAACTCTCTTGGAATTTCTAAATATATATATCTATATATCTATATCTATATATATATATATATATAGTTCAATACATATTCTTTGAAATTAAAACGTGTTTGTCATAATGGCTGGGATTGGGGCTCTCGTGGACCATAAAGAAAATATGTATAAGAATGAAGTTCGTAGAAAGAAGAAAGTGGGCGGCAAAAGACACCAAGACCTGGTAAGAAGAAAAAGTAAATTATCAGTCTTCGATTAAACCTTTCTATTTAAAGAGGTGGAGTAACTGGATGAAGAGCTTGATAAATACAAATAGATGTGATCAATAAGAACTTACTATGATGGTATCTCATGCTTGTCACTTGTTCGCTAATGTCCTTTTGTGGCTTTCATCGATGGTTATAGGAACCATCTCAACTATCCTTTTCCCTTCATCGGTAAGTTTGTCGACAACCTTTTTAAACCACTCCTCGATGTAGCTTCTTGTTGGCGCCACGTTGATTTCATGCCATATTTTTATATTGAAGAGCTCACTTTCCAAGTCCCTTAGATCAATAGAAATATTTCATAAATCTTCTTCAATATCTTTATTTTTAATTGAATAATCAACTAGCCAGTTTTCCATGTCATCTTCACTATACTCAAGAATGTCGTAGAACTTTTCAAATGATAACCCCTTATAGATCTCAACTTGTTCGTCAAATGCTTGCTTGGTTAATAACACTGGGTTGAATATCAATTTGGGGTCTTGGACCTCATTGGTGTTCCTAGCTAGATCTATCTCAGTTATATTTTTGAATAATTCTTCTCTCCTAGTTATGGCCTGGCTGCATGCTTGGACAACAATATTCAAGTTTTTAACCTTTTCCTTCCAGCATGCGTTTAGTTGTTTTATCCGATTCAGAGAAGGGAGATCCTCCTCTCTTTTTCTCAACTCTGTCATATTGGTAACTTTAAAACCAAATGGTATAACTAGATCGAGGTAAAAACCTTCCTCATTTTCCAAATCTTCCTATAAATATTCATGAAAAGTCTGTGCTCTCATTCCAAAAGAGACCAGGCTTGCCGATCCTTTTAATTTTGTTGCAGGTGTGGTAGGCACGATCATTGCTAAAGGACTAGCAAGTACTGGAAGAGGCATTAAAGTTTCCTCCAATTATTTGATTCTCTCCTTTAACCTGACATTCTCTGCTTCAATACCTCCAATAGAATTATCTAGAGCATCTCCAGTTGCTCGGTGAATTTGGGAAATTTGGGAAGGCCGAATGTTCCGTAAGTTAATCTTTAAATGAGATTTCCCCTTTTTATTCTTTACATATCTTTTCTCAATAATCAAATTTTTGGACTCGTTGTCAAAAACAACGCTCTGAAATACAAAAGACTCTTCTTCATCGAAGGTCTTTCTCTCAATTGTTTCCATATGAGGTTTCTGGTGGGCATTTTTCTCTAGTTGGTCGACATTGGGGAACACTTTTTCAAGGTCAATTTCGAGTTCCATATCCTCGAGGGAGAGGTCGTGGATGTCACTTTCACCTCGAGGTCCCTCTTCTTCTTGCACAATGTTTTTTATTTTCTTCCTCAAGGGAAGTTTGTGAGAAATTTCAATTTTTCCTAAAGGAGGGTTCTTATCTCCTCCTCCACCTGAAGAACTATGTGTTACTTTCTTAACTTGGTGGGCCGTTGGAGCATTGCTCCAAGATATTGTACTCTTTAGAGTGACAATCGGAGATTGGGCACTTTTCTCACCCGAACCTTTTCCTCTCTACTTGTATGACTCATTGGTGTTGAGTATCATTTCCAGGTTGCCGATGTCATGAGCGGGAGTGACCAAGACATTATCTTCGTCTTCATTCAGAATAGCATTAATGAAAGAATTGTTGAAACCAACAACCAACAGATGTTCTACAAAAATTACACTAGGGTCGAACCCTTTTACTCTTTCAACATATTTTAAATTGAGGTTGTGGAAGTGGCTCGTGAATTCATCAATCTTGTTCATATTTGTGAATATGAAATCCCCAAGTTTATAAGGCAGAGGTATGAATTGTTTTTTTCTTTTTTTATGGAAAAAATGCAACCAGTAGTTGTACTACCTTGCTATTTCAGCAACAAACATTTTGTCAGATATGTGGCATGGAAGGAAGGAAGGAAGGATTTTCCTTGGAACCAAAAATCCTTATAACATTATAATTCTCCATTTGTTCTAGTGTCCCCTTCCCATCTAAGAACTTACTCGCCTCGTCAGACATTCGTGGAGTGTCCTTTCCAAACATCAAGTCTTTAAAAACTGAGACAAAATCATTAAAAACATCATAAAAATGCTGGGAGGCCTTGTGGCTCCATAATGTTTGATACTAGAATGTTACTGGGTCAAATTTGCAGTTTACCTTCTTACACACAGATAATATTGGGAACTGACAGTAATGCGCTATCTCGAAAACCAATTAAGATGACATAAACAATTTCTTCTCCTTCTTGTATTGAGACAATTGGGAACATATTTCAATGGAAATCAACTTACCCCAATCGAAGATGCCCTGTTCTTTGACCGTAAAATATAGAATGTAAAGAATCATTTTGGAGATGTTGGTTTTAGTTTCTTGTCGTGTTATCCTTGTAAAAAGCCATGCAATTTCCTGGAAGGGATTTTTATATGAGCCAACCTGCAATCTTGTGATGTCCTCGGGGACGACCATTGGGTTATCTAGGAATTCAGGTAAGAGGTCCAATCCATTTTCATGCTTCTTTAAGAACTCATGGAAATATTCACCCTTGAAGGTGAGCATTGGCTTGGGAAGTCTCAACATCTTACATAATATCTGAGGTGATAACGAGACAGGGGAATGGTCCCACAACTAAATAATCCGTTGGCTTGGAATATATCTCTCGATGCACCAGGTGACCAACTCCTTATAGTCAAAGACTTCTAGGACACAACCTATGCACACAATTCCAGACGTCCAGATTACTTCCTTCTGGGTAGAAGGGGACGAGTAGTAGGAATGTGCTTTGGACCACTGAAAAATTTGGTCCTCGCGCCCGAAAATATTTGATGTATCTCCACAGAATTATTTTCGATTTGCTGCCATAAGTTGATGAGAGCATTCCCTTGTTCCATAGTATGTTTCAAAATGAATGATGGAGGGGCATAATATAATCCTCCATAAATTCTGCTTTAATGCATTTTAATAGGAGATCTCCTCGAGCCTTTTTATTATTAATGACCATCCTTTCAAATCTGCATGGTAAGTTATTAGCATTAAAATCATAGTAAGTGTGCATTGGGAAGGGCATGAGGTTGGCGGGGACGGACGAGAGCAAAATATGATTTGAGATTTTTTGTGAACCTGGGAACCCACGATTCCACGATGATATAAGGTGAGAAATTGGCTAAGTACAGAATGACGCGGTGGTTGAACGAACTCATCATAGGTGGAATGAGACTTGGAAGTTTGAGGAGTTCGGGGATCAAAATGTAGATCACGAAACTTTTTTGTGCAATGTGTATGTCACAGAACATGGGAGCATGAAAGTTCAATCCCACCAACCCGAGAACCCGTGGTCGTAGAATCGGCTAAGTATGAAAAAGCCCAGTGGTCGGTCGGACTCTTGATGTGAAGTTATAGATGGAGATGAGAAACTGCAATCCCGCCAACCTGGGAACCCACGGTCTTAAAAATGAGACTAAGTGTAGAACTAGAAAGGGATAGTAGGAGGGAGAAAAAAAAGGGGAAAAAAGGGCAAGTGTAGAGGAGGGAAAATAAAGGGAGAGATGAATTCAAGAAAATAGAAAAGGGGAGGGAATTTTCGGAAGTGGGAAATGACCTCAACAACCATATTATTTTTATGTTCTACTAACAACACATGATTGGTAGTCTCTACCATATCCATAGAATACCAAAGAGCATGGTCTTCCAATATCATCTATGCTAATTAACACTTCCATGGGATGAAGTTAGAGGGAAGTTTATAAACTAGTAATAAGAGAGGTACAATGAATATAAATGCATGGAAAAAAATTCCATAGTGTGAAATCTAACCATAGTGCATATTGCTTGCATGGATAAGCGAGTTGAATTAAGGTGCACCCACCTAGAGATTCATGCCCTTCACTAAGTTGGGAATCCACTGCGTGCATGAGTTCCCCTACTAATATTGTTAATTGCACCCTCTAATTGTGCATCCAAAACTAAAGATATAAAAAAATTATTTAGAACTTTGAATATAGAAAAGAAAGTTCAAAAATTGGAACTAGGATGGGGATGGACTACTCACTAACAATAGGTGCACATGCGACTGAAGGTACAACCAAATAGGTACATGTCAGATATTTCTTCGTTGAGTGAGGAAATCTTAGGACAAATAGAGGGAAATGCGACTGCATCTAGTAGATATGATACACAAACAAGTACTAGAGGTGAAAAAGTCAGAAGAAAATTCCGTAGATGCATGGAATTTTTTCTTGCCGAAGGGAGATCATGCTCTTATGATGATGAGAGCATAGGAGACATAGAGATGCCACTCAGGTATAAGCTTATGGTGAAACAATGGGTACCTAAGGAACTCCCTTTGTTAGACACTGACTTCATTGTCAATAATAGGAAATATCGCATTGCACCATCCTCTCTGCATGGCCTGGGGATATTTTCCATGGATGGAATAACTATAAAATACAATACAATAACTGAATTGATGGACTATGTCGGACAGTGTTACAATTATAATGATTGGATGCGGCTGGTCTGGTACATGCGAAGTATGCAGAGATACGCACTTGCCGCAAAATATATACAACTAATAAACAACGATAAAAATAAGGGAGCGACATATATATTGATGGAAGGCCTAAAGCTTCCAGAAATATTGTAGGGTTTATAAACAACACACGACCCGAGACAACAAACAAGCAACTGAATTCCATATATGAGGGTTGCGAAGAGAATCGGGTAGTCCTATGCGCAATAAAAAAGATAGCTCTCGGGGAAGAGTTATTAGTGGATTACCATTTGAATCGAATAAAAGAATCGACTAATAGTGTGCAGGTACATATGCAACACCTCTTTAAGCAACCTCTACTTATTGCATTATATATATATTTTTTATCTTTAACATTGTTTTAAATATTTCATGGTCTCAATTTTATAATAATGTGGGAGGTTGATAGTTAAGGTTGATTTCATTTGGGTGGCAATCAGTTTTTTTGTTATCGTTAACAATTTTTTAAATATTTGGGGGTTCTAATTATATTATAATGTGACAGGATGATCGTGGAAAATGGTCAGCCGTAGAACATGTAAATGATTATCAAATTCGACTTTCATTTTACGTGAATTTTATTATTTGTTTATATAATTTTACTGAAATAACATTGATTTTGTTGAAATTATATGTAGTCGGCAGGGCATGTTGATCATGATTCTGCCGATGAGGAGGGGTTGTATTCATCCCATGATCCAATGGTGTTAATAGAAAAAATATCATTAAAGCGAACAAGGAACTTGCTAGCTTATTAGATCGTCTAGATCAAACTCCCAACGTCCTAAAAGGATCAATCTCCTTATGTCACAACTTCACACATATAAGGTAATAAGCATAATTTAACGTGTTTTTTCTAATGTACTCATATGTTCAATTATGAGACTCTGTTTTTTAACTTTTACATTATCTCACGAAAAAACATTTTCTTTTTTATAAAGAGATTTTTGGAGCATGTTCAGCCCAATGTTGGTAGTAGTGGCATTGCAGAGACACTACAGAGTCCTGACGCATGCTATCATACAGCTGCTAGAGTACTATTTACTTCTCAATCTTTCACACATAATTTAGATAGGAGCCATGACACACATCGCAAGACATCTACACATCGGTTAGACTTTAGAGATGGTGATAGAGATGACGCTGATGATGTGGTTGACATGGTTGAATTTCCTAGAGCTAGACTTGTGGCAAGCATGGGGACCCTTTCGTGAACATTTTTGGTCGACGATAACATAATTCCATTAAAACAAATAAGACTCCTAGGTAGTTTTTCATATTTTAATTGTTTCATGTTGTCCATCTCATACACAAATCATCTAGATTATTATTTTTAAATTAATGATCATATCTTTTTGTGTGTAGGAAACGACCATTTTTATAGGCAGCTGGAGAGAAAGGAATTGTTGATTTTTGGGGCAACCTTATGCAGGATGTGGAATTACCATAATTCCAACCTCAAAAAATAACTTATGGATTATCTCGAAGGCCTCTTTGGAGTAGATAGTTTCAATAAAAAAGCGGTCACCTCTGCAGTGGGAGAATATTTAAAATATATGCAGGATGCTTAAAGACAAAGATTGGAAGGAAAACCTAGGTATGAACGTCCTCCCTCAATTCCAAAGAGGGAGTGGAAGACGAGCATTGATGATGCAAAATAAAATATATTGAAAAAATCAGGAGAAAAAATGACTGGCACCCCAAGGTAAATTACAATATTTTGATTTCAATACCAACTTTAATTTTATTTAGATCTAAATAAAAGTGTGGTTATATATAACATACTTAAAATTTTTGATGATAGGTTTCCTGACACTTCGAAGGAAACCAAAGAAAGGATTGTCAAACATGGCCAACACAAGCTAGGCTAAGGCGACTACTCAAGGTTACAGTCATGGATTGTAAGTACCCAAACATCTTAAGACTATTATTTGTATCGCCTTACAACTTTTAGGTAATTGTAGCCAAAAACATTAAAAAAACATACTCTTATGCAATGTAGGGACAACGACTTCGGAACTGAAACCACAGAGGAAGACCTCCAACTTGGTTACAAGTACGGCTATAAATCTGTGGTTGATCGTAGGAAAAACATGGGGCAGAACCCAAGATCCAGTTTGTGGGATAAGGTAAATAAAATTCAGTCCACATTAACCTTTCATTACTTATAAAATACGAAAAATGTTTGATACCATCCATAAATTTAATGGCTTACTTTGTTTTAATCAGGGGAGAAACACTATCAACGAAACCATTAGTATTGGACAACAGAGCATTGATAGTGAAACACTCCCAAAAGATCATGGTGCTCCCCAATAGCCCCATCCCAGTGGGGTGCAACCCCAATATGTTCATGTGACCGAGGCCCACAATGGTAAAATGGTTGTATATTAATCATATACTTGATAATTTCATACTTGTAAATTTTGTACTTCTAATTTTTATTACTTATACATTTACGGTTTTGTCCTTATAATTTTTGTCATTTCAATGGAAGAGAATGTCGTAGTTGAGCCTCCTCAACCTGAAGATTAGGTGAATAGGGTAGCCATTCCAATGGTGCCGACTAGTGGACCAGGTAAATAATTACATTGCATAGTTTTTTTTAATATTAATGAACTACTTCAATGATATTTAAAAATTGGCTATATAAATTTAATATTTTTTGTTTTTGTAGGTGACGGCCCCTCACAGTAGCCTCCACACCATGGGTACGAGACCAGATGTGCTCAGCATAAAAGCACTGAAGCAACATCAGTTGCTAAAGAGAACCCAATAAACAAAGACATGGAGATGGATGAATTACTTAAGAACTGGAAAACACAAAAGAAGACTAAAAGAAATTGATGATGTTTAATAATTTTATAAGACAATTAGATGTACATTATATAGTTGAACATGTAATGATGCATATAATGCATTGACAATATGGGTACTTTTTCATCTGATAATATATACAAGGCTATTTCTATGGCTTGTATATATCTGTGAATGTAATTTTATTATACACTTAATGATAATTTCAACTTCTCTTAGTCTTGGTATATATTGATTCAATAATCCTTGGTTATATTGGTTCTATTGGCCTTGACATACAATTTCTGCATCCATTTGTGGCTCCATGGATATCATCGTAGTGATTTGAAGGCATTGGTAAACGTGAAATTTAAGAGATTGAATTGTTCAAGTTTGGATTTAAATTGTACATGCTTGTTTGTATGAGATTGACTTGTTTGTGGGTTTCAAGAGTTCCAAACTTTTGTCATCTTATTCATTTGAATATGTACATACTATTGATAAGGACACTGAAATAATGATATATTTTTTATGATTAATGTGTATCAAAGATTCTAATGGTGGGAATGCAAATGGCCTAAGAGTGCAACTTGTAGCCTAAAGGGTCAAATAATCTCCCTATTAAAAATGGCACCTTACTAATAATAACAACAATGGTTAAATTAATGGTGCATTTATTATGTCAACCCAAGGATCTAAGATCTTGGGAGATGATGTGCATTGTTTGTGTGGGATTTCGATTTGCTTCTTTAGATTTAGTTCGCCGCGCTTGCGACGAATAGTATAGATAGTTGCACCATTGACAAGTATCACATTCTGCCTCAAATTTGTGGATGTCCTTCATGCATTTCCGAAAGAAAGAATGTTTAATCCTATCATATGTTTTCTGAAAGCCAGAATGAACCACCATAGGAGAGGAGTGTAATTCAAATAACACTTTGGATTTAAATGAGGAATTCCAAACTAGATAAATATGCCCTTTATAGTACATCTCATCATTATTTACACCACAATCACATATAAATCCATAACACGGTGACACATTATTTACTTTGGAAACCCAAATGGGAAAAATAACTTTTAATTGACTTTGATTAATCCTTTATTTCTTGATAATTGTTATGGTTGCAAATCCTTCTATCTCTTTGGCTCATTCTTAGTATTCACATGGGAATTTGGACAACATTTCCTCTTAGTATTAGCCAAAGAACCCATACAAAATAGTTGGGCATGAATTTGTTGAAGGACGACAATACTAGGGGTTCAACTAGAAGGCTAGTTGTCCCCCAACTCCAGAACTTACCCCAAGCCTAGCATTGGCCTTCTCCTTTGTCTTTTCCAATTAATATTTTTAGTATGGTTCTCATATTTTATTTTTCTTTGATATATATATTACAATTCCTTTTCTTTTTCTCCATGCTTAAATTGGGAATACAATATTAGATCATGGGTGCAGACACCAACTGACATAGCATGAGGCTCTTCATGCCATCAACCCCATCTCCTACATTTTCAATAGTCACGATCCTTGCTTCTATTGCTATAATTATTCATGTATTGAGCCTGACAACATTTGAACCGATAATCAATATTTTTTGTGGATCCAATTTAGATCATTTATCACTAGGGAAGGTGTTGGTGAAGGAAAGGCTAGTGATATAAGTTTCTTAGTGTAGATATTTTTGACATAGGATTCACCTATTGACTTGTTTAGAGGTGAATATGGTTAATTAGAATAATAAGACGAAGGGGAACCTGGGTAGTGTTTACCTAATGTGAGTTGGTCAATAGTGATGATGTACTATGTAGGCTTCATGGGGGAATGCATCACCAAAAAATGATATAGATGATGACTTGAATAGCGTGTATGTAGTCATGGTTGAGAATGATGTTGTAGTCTAAGGTTCTTGTCAATATGTTAAGGAAAATTCATTCATATTCAGATGGTCACCCATCAAATGATTATTCGTAGCTCACGAATTCCCTAATAGTGGGGTAGTCTAACATAATGGGTAGTCTAACACTATTGGATTTATTACACTATTATATCTACATGTGGCTGTGGCTCATGTATCATTATTAATAATTGTAATTATGGCTAGAGTCATATTATTTATACTTTTATTGTATTAAAAGGTGTGAATAAGGTTGACCTAGTCAAACTTGATATGTGGTCTCAATAATTCTCTTGGGGTGCAAGTTATTGTTTTGTGGGAACCAGATCTACATAATGGTAATCTCTTTGTCCTTTAAGATATAACGTGAGAATCCAAGCAAGACTTGGTTCCTTGTGCTTGGGATATGGAGTCTATGCAACAAATAAAACTTGAAATGGATAAAGAAGATGTGACAAAACCACCAAACAACAAGTGTTATCAGTCAAGGGCATATAAGATATATATGTAACAACCATATGAAATGCTCAACAAAGACACAAAAACACATCCATAAACTTCTTGCACCCACATAAGACATCAAAGATGTGATTAGAGTAAGAGAGATAACCTTCTATTGAATGATCAACCCATTAAGCTATCTCCTTTTGAAGGGGCACACACTATCTCAATTATTATTATTATTTTTAAATAAATATATGTTTGTTGGGTCATATAAGGAGTAAAAATTCTCTTTGATAGCTCATCAAAAGTTGAAATTCTTATAGTAACTTCCTTGCATTATGAAGAGCATGAATACTAATGTTGTTAAGTGACAAAGTCTGAAGAATATTCATGCTTAACCACCTTATCAAGAACCCTACTAGCCTCCTCAATGTTTATTAATTCTTGCAAATACCATCCATTAATGTAGTAAATGTTACAACATTAGGATTGTAGCCCTTGGACACCATCTCGTCCAAAACATTGTAAGCTTCCTCCCACTTACCTTCTTCACTACTTTAGTTTTTCTTCCTCCAATTGCATGTGAACCAAATGATTTACTGTTGGAGTTACTTCACACACACCTAGGATTTATTTTTCCTAAGGTTATTCCTTGTTTATTAGTCATTATCCAGTCTCCTATATTTTAGGGGAGAATATTCCACCTGGAGAATATTCTCTTTCAGTTGACACTTTAGTTTGACTAGTTGAGTTGAGTTTATATGTTGCACTGGTTTTGTCACCATGCAACATTGGGATCATCACCAACTCACTACTCTTTGTTCAGTCAGTTAACTGAAGACTAGTTGACTAGTTAACTCAGCTAGGTGGCAGTTCACTCCTGTAACTACCTAAGAGACTAGACTAGGTGGCAGTTTACTCTTGTAACTGCTGGTGTGTGTCCAGATCAATCTAGACCACCACTATGGCTCATTATTTACTCTTGTATCCTATATCTATTGTAAATTATTCACTCTTTGAGTGTGGAATACGGTTAATGAGAATTCTTCCATTCTTTCTATCTTGCTTCTTCTTTATCAATTTCTCTCTGCAAATATGTGTAGTATTTTATAACTAGATCTATTCTGTGTAGGTTTAACACATTTACATGGTATCAGAGTCGATGGACCGCTAAGAAAAAACCACACCAAATTATTTTTGCAGGTACTGAAGATTGAAGACAACAAAAGATGGATTATTCGCCGGAAATACTTCTCATGCCTCATAACTATTTGGAATGGAAGCCAAAGATTCTACTTCTTCTCATAAGTATATGCTTATACCAAATAACTATGGCAATGAAATTAGAGCCTGATTCTGTCGATGAGAAAAATGACTTTCTCAATAGACAAGATATGGCCATAGGAAATATCGACATGTCTATTTCTCCCAAACTTTTCCATCAAGTATATGAAGAATTGCAAGGATCAAATCCAAATGAATTATGGACATGATTGGAGGTTCTATTTGGGAATAAATAATATTGTGAAGATTTCATGCAGGAGGTCGAACAGATAGAGCCAGAAGAGAAGCCATCAAAAGATCAAACCTCTTATTATGAAGAGTCTTCTGCAAAAGTTTTTGTAGAAATTTGTATTCCAATAATTGAAGATGATGTCTACTCCATTTCATATTTATTTTCTAAAATTCACGTGGAATATATATGGCATGCATCTCAGGAGTCACATGCAGATACTTTTTCATGCACCATGCATGCATGTTAGGAGACAAAAAGAAAGCCCCGCACATCAGACGCCATTCTGATATTTTCTAAGAAAAATTTGCAGAAACAAATTGGATATTTGAATTCCTCTTGGGAAAATATCCAATTTAAAAAAAAAAATCATTCGAAACAGAGTCCGGAAAGTGAAGTTATGATCGTTTTAAAATCAACAAAATTTCAACATTTTTCTGGAAATGACCGCACGGTTTTCAAAGTTTCATCCAAAGTTTATTTGGATATTATTCATTACAAGAAGATAAAGTGGATATGTGTGGAAATATCAATGATGCATATACTTCATCAGATCCATGTAGACATCTAGATCTTCAACAAAATCTTCAAAGAGCTCAAACTTGCACAGTTGTGAGGTCTTCTTGGAGTGAAGGACACAATTGCTTAACAACTGCCTTTTGTTCCTTATCATTTTTTATTTTATGCATTGTGATTTGAGGGGGGTTTTTGTTCCCATGAGGTTTTCCCTCTTTCCTCTTTTAGTTCAGTGTATCTTTTGTATTTGGGTACCTAACATGGCCTCATAGCCGGGACCCATTCTTTATTTTCACCATAGTGATGTTCAGAGGGGGTGTTGGAGTTACTTCACACACACCTAGGATTTATTTTTCCTAAGGTTATTCCTTGTTTATTAGTCATAATTAGTCATTATCCAGTCTCCTATATT
>ML779812.1:453239-471044 GCA_009831015.1 Picea engelmannii
ATATTTTAGGGGAGAATATTACACCTGGAGAATATTCTCTTTCAGTTGACACTTCAGTTTGACTAGTTGAGTTGAGTTTAGATGTTGCATTGGTTTTGTCACCATGCAACATTGGGATCATCACCAACTCACTACTCTTTGTTTAGTTAGTTAATTGAAGACTAGTTGACTAGTTAACTCAGCTAGGTGGTAGTTCACTCCCGTAACTGTCTGAGAGACTAGACTAGGTGGCAGTTTACTCTTGTAACTGCTGGTGTGTGTCCAGATCAAACTAGACCACCACTATGGCTCATTAGTTACTCATGTATCCTATATCTATTGTAAATTATTCACTCTTTGAGTGTGGAATACGGTTAATGAGAATTCTTCCATTCTTTCTATCTTGCTTCTTCTTTCTCATTTTTTCTCTGCAAATGTGTGTAGTATTTTCTAGCTAGATCTATTCTGTGCAGGTTTAACACATTTACATTTACAACACCCATGTATTTTAAGATTCTACCCAATATTAGACTGTCTATATAAACCCAAATGCCAACAATAATAATTGATCAAAGGAGTTAAAAATTCATTTTGACATAAAGACATTGGTATTCTATAACATTGGCACAATTTAATAGATAAACAAAATATCCTCTTCTTGAATATGCACCCTCTCTACAAATATTAATTCATGCTAGTATCACATGATTTTCATAAATAGAAAGAGAGAGAGACCTCCATTTTTTATTTTATTTTTATAACTTGGGACTTGAAAAGAAGTCTAGTTTAGTAAATCAAGGTGAAGGCCTTCAAAATTTGTCAATGTTCTTGGTGATTATTTACATATAATATCTATTGTTCATGAGGAATCTAATGTCTCACTTGGATTGACTTTTAGAGAGTTATTATTTTTGACTGCATCACTTTATCATGATCTTTAGTAAGAATGTCAAATCTTCATAGTCATCTCGTTCAACACCCATATGGTGTCTTAGAAAGTGAAACTCTTAGTGGAAACTGCAAGACAAATAAGTGGAACAACAATTCCACAAGTGACAACAAGCTTTTCTTACCATTTGCTCAAACCATTGTAGCACATCTTTGCAAAATCCAACAATGGATATATATAGAAATGAAAAATAATCAAGCACTAATGTTTGTTTGAATGCCATTAGACTTTGTTCTAATGCATAAATGTTTAGTGTAGTCCTCAAAGTCCCACATAATATATGGCATGCATCCACATCAAGTAGAATTTTCTAACTAGCTTATAACCATTGGTTGCACATAAAAATGACCATAACTTGAATGTGTCATTTGCACTTCAAATGATAGGCCATCTCTTCGAGAAAAACAAATGAATATAATACCAGCATCATGGCTTTCACTGCATACATAACATGCATTGAACATAGAAGTTTTATATTTCCATATCATGATTATAATTGTTGTATTTGGATCACCATTGTGTTATTTCCTTATGGACCCATGTAGCATACTCCCACTTTTTACTCAATACCAATTGTTATTTTCATAAGAAAAGAGATGAGAAAGTAACCCAAAATAATATAGTGGGTGCTCCCATAAATTCACCCTTTCTTTCACGTGAGATATTATAGAGACATTAGCATAAACATGGATGACAATTTGGGAGAAATTGATACAACGGATGGATTACAAGTGTCATTAATAGCTCTTACAATGTAGGAGATGAAATCTAGCCCCTTTATGCCAATAGAGGCTTAGAAAGGTACTTAAAACAAAAGATCTTGGTGTTTCTAGGAGAAAAATAATTTTCTTCATGTTAGTAATTGTACTTTCCAACTAAAAGAAAACATGAAGTTCCATTTCATGATATCATTAGTTTGTAATAAATAGATGGGAAAACACTGGTTCTATATCTCTTAATGCACGATTCTATAAAATTGGTCCTTATTTGTGACCTATTGGATTTCCTATGGTTCCAAAAAATTTAGTATCTCTACCCAATTTCTTTATCTTGTATTTGATTATTAGATCCATCAATACTAGTTGACCTGAAGTTGATTCCTTCCCTACTCCCAAGGAGCCAAATGTAATATATCCACCAAAATTTGAGCAAAGAATCCAACTAATTATCCCTCTGGTAGAAATCATCGATGCAATAATGGAAACTTGAGAGTGAGAAAACATTTGAAAACCCAAAGCCACATTGGTAACATTAATGGCAGTTGTTGTAAATTTTACAATGTTGGTTCCTATGTATTGTAATTGGGCAAAAATGTGACCAAGTTTTTTAATTGATGAAGTACTTTGAAATTATGAATTGAAAATATGATCACAAATTCTTGATTTCTTGTGATGCATGATTTTTATGAAAACAGTTTCCACCTGGAGCTCCACATCAACATAGTCGACATCCAATTCCATAGCCAAATAAAGTAAATCAAGATGTGTTGCTTCATCACCTTCTTACTCACCTCCCACCCAATTTGGCTAATAAGTAATGGGGATGGGTAATGGTCTTTCTTTTAGAATAATTACTAAATCAGAATTTGGATTGAATTTATTAAAAAAATCGATTTTGACATCAACAATGTATATGCCATCAAATTTGACTTGTTGCATTTTCTTTAGTGTCTCTTCCACCAAATGTAATATGATAAGGCAACAAATAAGACATCCTTTATTTTGAGCCATTGTTGTTTTATGACTTTTATGTATTTGAATTGAAAGGGTATAATGGGATGTTTTTTTAAGACAGACTGAGTATATTTCCCATCCCAACCCATTTCCCAATGAATCCTCCTTTGTTTTGTATTATATTTTATACAAATATTTATAATTAGGATTCAACGTTTGAGGTTTGGTGACATTGGGAGGGGAATTTTGAAACAAATCTCAAATGTCACTCATGGTTCTTCCATTGTGTTGCAAGATAAATAACTAGGGTTCAAGGACATAAATTATTATTTATTTATTTAATAAAATATACGTCGTCGCAATAGAGACAAAATGTTGCGACAATCTATCAACCATTCGTCGCAAGAGAGATGAATAGTATAGATTCTTGTGACGAATTATCTTTATTATCGACGAACCTTTTTCATCAATAATATAGGCAATTCGTTGCAATATTGTATACTATTCGTCGTATGACCAACGAACTAGGGTATCGTCTCTCTTGCGACGATAGCGATACTTTGTCTCTCTTGCGATGATATCCCTAGTTCGTCTCTCTTGTGACGATATCCTTAGTTCATCTCTCTTACGATGATATCCCTAGTTCATATCTCTTACGAAGACGTACCTAGTTTTTCATTCTTGCGACGACCACTGTTGGTCGTCTTTATTGCAATGACCATTGTTGGTTGTCTCGCTTGCGACAACTTCCTTTGGTCGTCGCTTTTGTGACGTTTTCTTAGGTTCGTCGCACTTGCCACGACACGTGAAGCAACGTTTGGGAGACCCAAGATTCATCGCAATATCCACGACATAATGTCGCAAGAGAATCAAAAGAGCCATCACAAAATGACCCAAATTTACCAATGTAGCTTATCAGTTTGAAATCTCCTCTAGTCTTCAGTTTGTATCAAAAGGGAATGGGATAGCTAAAATTTTGAACACTAAGTACTCTTTTTGTGAATCTTATCGAAGCTTTCATTAATGAAATTCTTTAGCTTTCATAAAAAAAGAAGATTTAGCACCAATGCACTGGCAGATTCATTATCTCTCCCAAGTCATAGTAGCAGGAAAATCGAAGCATCAATATCTATCACAAGTATTTTCAACTACTCTCATTATCTACTGTAATATTCATTTGCCAACAATGTGAACCTATGTTTCGATGCTTCACTATCATGGCACAAGAAACACCTCTCTTATCCTTCAAGTGGTTTGATAATAATGCATATTTATGTCTCTCATATTGCAAAAAATTTATCACTTGGCCTACACAGACTCCAGGCACCAATGATCTACACTTCCCAATCAATCGACCTCTCCTAGCAAGCAATATAAGAAGATCTCAACAAAAAATAAAAATCAAATATTTTTTGGGCATTGCTCTCCCAAGGAGAATCGTCATGGCTTGCACACAGAGGGCCTTCATTTTTTATTTCTTCAAAAGCTCGCATCACTTCAATTGATCTATTTCTTTGTCTAGGTACGAATTTTCTCCTCTTGAAGAACTGCTATAGTTGCTCCCTTTTGAAAAACTAGTTGTGTAAACAAAAAATGTTGCCTCAATTTGCAGGTATGGAATTTATGTTCCAACTCTGAGATGTATCACATATTCCTTTCCTCAGAGCATGCATCTGACTAACAATTTCCTCTCCTCCTTCTAAAATTTTGTGTGTATTTTGTTCAAACCTAGCCATAGATGTGGAACCAACTTCACTACCTTCATGTTACGTGCTTACAATTCCTATCAAAATAAACGTTGAAAGAAGTTGAAAATTTGGGTCAGAAACATATTTCCAAAAACAACAAAATTCCTATGTATCCCCCAAGTCTTTTGAAAATCTGTTGATAACTCGTCCAATTGGATTGGTCAATACAACTCCTATCCCATGCTCTTCCCACTCGATTTTCTCAATGGTGAAACCCTCGCAAGTGTCATCGTAGCTGACGATGAGGGTGAGGAAAAAAATGATGCTCTACTCGTTGCAACATTATCTTATGGAAACTTGCACAATTTCTGTTTATTTTGGCCCAATAACTACACATTTGATCTCAATAAATATCTATGTGATCTCCATCCCTAACTTCTCTCATTGTCCTCATCTTTGATCATACTTAGACTTCTATAATAAATCTACTTTCAATAATATAATGCTTATATCATATGTTTGGATTATTCCTTCACTTGAGGGTAGGCAAAGTATTCCAATTTTTTTTTTTTATTAACTAGCTCTAGATTGGTTGGTTAAGAGGAGAATTTGTTATCTTCTCCACCCTGGTTCAAATCCTTCTTACAACATGTTTTCCTTTTGTGGGTCGATTAGGGTTGGCATGGTACCAACAATGTCTCTCTCTTAAGTTCTGAAGGGTAGGATTAGAAGTTTCCAAGCCTTTTTATCTTGGTGGGATAGCTTGAGTGATCGAGTTCTTTGAAATTCATGCAGGAGATCTCAAGGTCAATCCTCGAGGCTGGTTTCCTCTATTGCATGCCTCATTCCATGTATAGACCACGTTAAGCATCATAATCAACATCGACAAGTTTAAATTAAGAAACATATACAAAATGTGGGGAAGTGCTCGGGGTTTATTCACGAGGTTCCCTTGGAAAATGTTGGCCACTTTCAGTCCACGCTTGTGTGCATCCTGTCCTTATTAACGCTGGGGAGTTTTAGACCCAGGGTTCATCCAATTTTTTCCAACAAAACCCCCAAATCAACGACATATCAATCATTGTCCAATCTCAAGGAAGGTCTCACTCGAGATGCATAGAGGATCATAGAGACCATAGGGTCTTGTGATATGGATGAAGTCTCAAACACACAAAAAGTCACTGTAATTGGCATCCATGTAACTAATGTCTGATAAAATATTAGGACTAAGGATTAAAACAATACACACACATATTCATCTCATACATCATAGACATAGAATGGATCATAATTGTCATATCTCTATTACTGGAAGAATTCCATCATATTAGAGATGTACATTGCGCATAAAAAACACATATGACAATCATAGAACTTCATATCTTTGCTATATAAACCTCAAAGTTATAACATGTTGCACAATGCACCTTTGCTCAAAATTTAGACATAGAATAGACACATAACTATATTCAAAGTATTACAACAATACAACGGGCTCAGATTGAGATCGACACTGACAACAAATCCAACTAAAAACTCTCTAACCAGCTAGTTCTATTTCTGATGTTAGAGATTCCTTTTATATATTTATCTATTGGGGAGCATTGTCTCTTTCTACCCTGCTCCACTTGTTTGTCTAATACAACTACCTTGCATGCTTATGGTGCCTTCCAGTTCTCCACGTCGACTCTCTGCATCACGAGAAATATTAACTGTCTGGCTAGCTTGTTCTTTGGCCATCGCACGTCTTTGTATGTCGCTGGAAATAATCATTCAGGGATATTTCCTGATGATTCCTTTCTTGATTCTGGTGGGCATCTTATTGTTTTTCGGTGCAACTGACAAAACTAGAACCGATGCATACTTGGTAGCCTTTAATATTGGCATGCATTTGAAAAAACCCAGTCTGGTGTGCACTCTATGTGATTCCTTGCGCATTTCTTTAGGCACGTACAAAACTATGGAATGAGCGCACACAATTTTGTTTGTGCACGCGTGCAAAACTGAAACCAAAACTTTTGGTGCCAACATGCCCCCACCACTATTATGTGTCTCTTCCTTGAGCCAATTGCTTTATGGAATAATTTATGCGATGGACGACACTGTACATTTGAGGTTTTGCACAAACTCCATAAATTGATGCTCAGGATCATAAAAACACTCTTCAAGCCTCTGTGTAAGTTGGATGACCATATATGTGACATCAACTGTGACTAGAGAAGTTGTGGGATTAGTGTTATTGAGTTTCTCAATAAGGGGGCTGGCAGTGGTGAGCACGTCAAAGAGTTGGGTGAATAATATCAAGGTCGTATCAACCTTGATGGAAATCATATCAAATGTGTTTTGGTGCTCCACTCTTGTTGTCGTAATCTCTTTCATTCTTATAGTGATAGCCTGAATCAAAGTGACCTGTAGGGAGGTAAGATCTCGCTTCTATTGTGCGGCTTCAATTTCAATCGTGCTTATTATTTCTACAATGGTAGATACTTTTTGTGGGGTTAGGAGGTGATTCCACAAGGTTGAGTTGTAGTCAACCAATTTGGAGAAAGCTTCCACCTGCAGTTGGCCAATGTGGAGAGTTTCTCAAGCCGTATGAGTTAGGGTGGGGTGAGGTAAGGTGGGTGATGTGATTCAAAGTGTTAGTTTACCAATGGAAATGATATGTGATTTGAGTTGTTGTAGGAGAGCCTTTACTGCTGTGAGTTTTAGGCCCAAAGGAGTGTCATAGCCTCAGGAAAAAGTTGTAGGAATAATGGCCTATAAGCTATCCACCTCCCCCACCAGGTTGGTGAAATTCGATTGGAGCTTGATATACTAGGCCTGAGTGGTTGTGTGTGTCGCCTCGTCGACGTCATATTGCCTTTGTAAGGCTTGATGCTCTTGGATTTCTTTTTGATATTGATCATGCATCTGATTGTGCATGGCGATGTCAAATTGGTGTTGAAGTTGTAAATGGGCATGGGATTTTCCAAGTCGATCGTTACACTCACCTAATTTAAATAGTAAGGTGGCGACACAATCTTGTACAAGAGGAGTAGGGATGGGACCCAAAGGAATACCACCACGATGGGCATTGACATTAAGTAATGAGGGGGTCACCATCTTGATATGTGAGAATCTCGGGACCACGGGGCCCAAAAAATTATTGGGGCATTTTTGTACATGCAAATTTGTGAGTCATTGATAGGTGCTGCGCATGTTTCCTGCGCCTCCCCATGCGAGTGCTAAGTATTTATAGAAATGTGGCAGCCCCAAGTAGGCCACAACACTCCTTCACACATATCCATCATGTTTGTTCTTTCCCTCGAGTATCATGAGGTAGGTACTTCCTATAGATTTTTTATGTGTGCTCGATGGGGTTAGTGATGCTAGGATCAACCACAACATTTTTAGTTAGTAGGGAGATTGCAATAGAAGTTGTCCCCTACAGATTCAATTCCTTTTGTGGTGTGATGGGAATTCTTGGTTCGGGGAAGGTGGCCTTCTTTTGACTCCTCTTGTGTGGTCTCGAGAGGTATCTATGGAATATCTAATGTGGATGTTTGGCTACCCACCATATTTCACAAGCACACATGTATCATCATATGTCCATGTCTAGTTTGAATCGTCTTCGCATGGATGTTTCAACTGCTTCCTAGTTGTGAAATAACTCTCAATGTGCAGCCCACCAATGCACACAAATTATTATCACTATTGAGTCAAGTGCACAAGGCCTCTGGTACTCGAGGATGCATTGTATCCATGCAAGTAATGTGTCTACTGGATCTGACCCATTATATTGATATGAGCCAAAGTCTTCGACACGCTATTCTATAGAGGTATGCACACACCTCCTCGTTGAGACTTCATATAGTTTATTCTACCACCTCTCCATGGCATCCTCAAAATTTGTGTCATAAGACTTGACACTTCTCCAACTTAACTCTTTGTTTGTGGGNGGGGTTGATGTCATCCTCCTTGTGCCCGTGATCTTGTAAATTTTTCAATGATCAAGCTCCACACGTCCTCATCTACGATTTCATTGTATCATTCACTCTTATAAGGATCTAGTGGTGCGACCATGCACATGGTGTCAGTTTTAAAGGATATCTTCCTCTTCTTCAAATTTAACACCATGCTATTGTTAAAGGCCCAGTCAATTCCAAGTAGTGCAGGATATGGATCAGACTCATCCATGATCTCGATGACTTCGAAGTCGGCCTTTGTTTTCACTCCTTTAATGTTCACTTATACTTCCTCTAGCTGACCTATGGGATATATATTGTATTGATTGGCCAATCAGAGATGAATAGACGACCAAACCAACTTAGGCTTACCCATTGCTTCCCAAGATTTCTTGGGAAAAATGTTGAGGTTGGATCCTAGATCCAACATGAATCCATCCATATTGTACCCTCCAAGATCTGCTATCATATTAAATTCTTGGCCAATGTGCTTTTGCTTGCTGACCTAGAAGACATCCCTTTCTAGCAACAGAGAAGATATGGTAGTCTCCTCTCTTTGTTATTTCATGCAAGTAGCTAACATCTGGGTCAACTTACTTGCAGCTTCTAAATATTTAAGCAATCACAAGCAATAATGTAAGAAGGTATTGACTTGATCTTCTACCATGCCACCTAGGTAGCAAAGGTATTTTGTGTGCACTATGCATTGCAACTCTTCTTAGTGTTGTTATTTGTATGTTTTTTTCTCAGTGGGTCACAATATATTCTGTCTGAGTGCTACCTCCATCGATATTTGGGTCGTGCGCTGTAATTTTTCATGCACGCAAGACTCCTCCAAAAATATTTGCGCTGCACGTTGCAATTCCTCGCACATGTGAGCTTCATCCAATGACCTCTACGTCACCCACTACACCTCTTTGTGAATACATGATTCTTCTAGTGACCTCTGTGTCACCCTTTGCACTTCCTCCTATATTTGTGCCTCTTCTAGAGACCTTTGAGTCATTCATTGCAGCTCCTCACATGCTCTTTCTTCTTCAATTGCTCTCTACATATCACACAAAAACTGCTTCGGCTGAGCACATTAAAATTAGGAGTGGGTTGATGTGCCTTCCTGATCTTTCCATCTAGTTTTTGACTTGAGCCTTTACCATGCTCGAAGTATGCCCCTGTCTTTGCCCCTCATCAGGTTACTACCCTGACGTTTTCCTCCTCGTTCTTCTTTTTCTTTTTGCGTGGTTCAACATGAACGATGTTACAATTGGTCTTATTTTCCTCTCACTTCTTCAGTAAGTTAGGAAAATCCCTAGTTACATGTTCAAGACAATAAAAATATGCACATAGAACACATGACTTGGTGCAAAATCATGAGACATGACCAATCTCACCGCAATTAAAATAGGTGGGGCCTCTTCATCCTCCTCTACCATATATGCAACCATATCCACCTTGGGGTCCTCCTTGGTATCCTCCTTTGTCTGTGCCACCACGCTCACCACATTTTTGCTCCTCATGTACCCATAATTCATCAGGGGTGTTATCTTGTATTAATTAGAGGGATCACAAACTATTAACATCATGGACAATGGATTTACAAAACTCACAGAATGGACTATGAGTCATCATTTGGTATTTCTGCAATGTGGGACACTGGGGTGGCACATGACTACATTGCCTACATATTTCACACCATTCAGACTTTCCAGATGGAAATGAACTTGACACACCTATCTCCCCATAATTTGGAAGGATCGTGCACTTGTCTCCACAATGCCCCCTGGAACAACATGTAGTACACCATACATGCTCATGCAAGACTTTAGTTTTGGCCATATCTTGTAGTTATATCATTATATTGGCCAGTTATGACTGAACCTTCACTAACCCAACTGATGTCTATGCACCTCTAGGTGTAGCTTGCAAGCACATCACGATCTTGATTGCCTCTACCTAATTCGTCACCTTTTGTTGGGTGAACGAGACTTAAATATGGGAGAGTAACCCTGCAATGAACCATTCTCTATGTTGCACGTCGTGGATTGGAAACATCAACCTATCCAACAAGATCTTAAACCACTGGTCATAGTCCCATACGATTTCTCTTTCTCTCTATTTGAACTCCTTGATTTTAGTAACGCATTGGGATTCTAACTTAGGCTTCTAAAACTCCCTAAGAAGATCCTGCTTGATCTCGTCCAGGGAACTTGCCTATCTTTGTGGCGTATTATTCTTGTATTTCATGTACCATGTCAGGTTTTTATCCCTAAACATAGTCTCTAGTTGCGTGATCTTAGCTGCATCATTTATAACTCTCTTTATAGACCGAAGCATCATAACAAGACTGTTCGTGCAAGGGGCAAGTCTTATTTCAGGAGGGTGGTAGATGGAGCCCGCTCCCATCCTTAATGCTGAGGGGATGGGAGTCGGCTGACCTCATTTAAGGCCAGGCCTGGTTC
This sequence comes from Picea engelmannii, assembly GCA_009831015.1. Lineage (NCBI taxonomy): Eukaryota > Viridiplantae > Streptophyta > Pinopsida > Pinales > Pinaceae > Picea > Picea engelmannii. Next base: position 463,929 of record ML779812.1, read on the forward strand.
CACGCCATGTGTCTTAGGAGGTCTGCGTGGCACCCCATCCGGGGGATGAAGATCTCTGTGGGCGAGTTCGTGGCACTGTTTCGAAAGATTGGTGTAGTTAGAGATTTGTGCCTGCCAGTAGATTTGCTCAGTTTCAGTGTTGAGTCCCTCATTTTCAAGGTAGTCCACAACTTTGTTGGCTTCCCTTTTAACATGAGAGGGGATGATAATGAGGTTGGGACAGAGGAAGGAGCCAAATTCCTCCAAATGTCCTGAAAGGCGCCAACTAGGAAAGATATCGGAAGGACATTCACCATGGAGAATTCGAGTTACGAGGTGAATGATGATCTGAGAGTCCCCCTCTACGATGATCCTCTGATAATGATTGTATAGGGATAACTTGAGGCCGTTAAGAAGGCTTAAAAGTTCAGCTGCATTATTTGTGTTTCCCCCCAGAAATCCTACTATCAAGTGAAGGATTTCGCCATTTGAGTTCCTAAGGACTGCCTTGAAGCTTGTTGGGCCTGGGTTGCCCTTTGAGGCACCATCAAAATTGATATTTATGAAGCCTATAGGGGGTGGGGACCAGAGTCTTGGGCTACAAGGGGGTTGTCTGACTGCATTTGCGGTTGCTTGATTGTGAATGTCTAGGTTCCAGTTTTGAAGGATGCATTTCTCCTTTTTATTGCAGATCAGGTCGCTAGGGGTCCAAGAATTACTCTTAATTGTTTAAAAAATGCACTTCACTACGTTCTCCCAGAGCGAGGCAGGAGGGGAATATTTTGAGTGGAAGATCCTTCTATTTCTTTCCTTCCAGATTTGCCAAAGGGAGAAACCCAGGAGAAGTTGCCAAATTCTCTTAAGTATTGGGTTGTAGAAAGAGATTAAGTCCCAATGCTCTAAGGTATCCTAAATACTGTCCCTGTTACGATTTGAGTGGCGCATCATTTGGGATCCTTGGTCCCAGATTCCTTGACTGTACGAACATCCGTTGAGGATGTGTTCCATAGTATCCTCTTGCTGTTGACAGAGAGTACAAATTGAGGGACCTATGAAGCCCTTTTTTCTGAGGTTGTCCCAAGTGAGGATGTGGTTTTGTACTGTGAGCCAAAGAAAGAAGGGGACTTTGGGCCATAGGTTGGAGTTCCAAATTTGGTTCCATATGTGCTCCATAGCTTGTTGTCGATTTCTCTCCTGCAAGTGATAAGCTTCTTTGACTGAGAATTTTTTTGTGGTAGAGTAGCCCCATCTAAGAATGTCCAGACCCTCCCTGATTGGAATTTTTCTGTGTCTTGCATAGGCTTGCCAGGCCTGTAGATCCACCTCCCCCGAGAGCTAAAGAGTCTGATGTTCTGTTCTCCATTGCTACCAAGTCATGCCCATATCTGTTGTTTTCCAAAGATCTTTGACCCATTGAAAGGGTTCCTGTTGAAGTGCTAACTTGAGGGGATTTAGTTATTCCGGATTTATTAGGGGTGTTTTCTGTTGCCAAGAGTCCTGCCAGAATAAGGCGCTTTCTCCATTTCTAATTTCCCAGAAGGCATGCTTTTGGATTAGAATTCAGTTTTTCCAGGTCATGTTCTAGATGCTGGAGCCCTGGATCGGGTCGTTGAGTCAGATTAGCTGATCGTGCCAAGTGGTTGGGGCATACTTCTGTCTCCATAGTTGCGCCCAAAGTTCCATGGGGTACTGGAGCCATCGCCACCACATTTTCGCTCCCATGACTTGATTTATCTTTCCAGGGTCCCGAAGGCCAAGGCCGCCAAAATGTTTAGGCTTGCAAATCTTTTCCCAGCTTACTAGGGCCCATTTTTTATTGGGTTGGTGTCCATGCCATAAGAAATTGCACTGGAGCCCCCTAATTGCTCTGATGACCAATTTAGGCACTGCCAGGGCAGTGAAGAGATAGGTGGGTAGGGCTTGCAGGATAGATTTACGAAGGACTAGGTGGACCGTGGTATTTAGAGGTATGAAGATATAGTTACTTAGCCTGTGAGAAATGGAGAGGAGAAAGATATTCCAGGAAATAGAGCGCTTTGGTTCTCCTGTAAGGGGTATGCCCAAGTAATTGCATGAAAGGGAGCTCTTGGGAATACCAAGGAGTTGGGAGATATGATTTTGGACAACTAGCGGCGTGTTGAAGAAGTAAAGCTTAGATTTGTCCAAGTTGAGAGCCATGCCTGAAGCTTCCTAGAAATCAAAGAGAATATAATGGTTCTTGTTGGCTTCACTCGCCGTAGGGGTGTTCATAAGTAGGGTGTCATCTACAAACTAGCTATGTGAGGGTGCATACTAAAGATTGTGAAGGGGTAGGCCAAGAAGGGAGCCTTCCCTGATCGCCTCCTTGATGTAATGAGCTAGTCCTTCCACCATGAGGATAAAAAGGAAGGGAGAGAGAGGATCTCCTTGTCGGATGCCTCTGGTGGGGGAGAAAGGCTGAGAAGGGAATCCATTGACCAGAATAGATAAGAAGGCTAAGGAGGTTAGCTTGAGGATCCAATTCACCCAAATTTTGTCAAAACCAAAGGATTCAAGAATAGAGCGAAGGTATTGCCAGCTTAGTCTATTGAAATATTTTGAAAGGTCGAGCTTGATGAGCATAGTTGGGGTTTTGGTCGTCTTTAGAGAGTGGATCACCTCGTGAATGAGGATGATACTATCCATGATTTGTCACCCTTCCATGTAGCCAGTTTGTTCTTTGGATATGACAAAGGGGAGGATAGGATTTAGGTGCATGGCTATAACCTTGGTAATAATTTTGTAGATGACATTGCAAAGGAAAATCGACCTGTACTACTTCAGGTGGGTGACTCTTTCCTCTTTCGAGATGAGGGTGAGAAAGGTAGCATTCAAACCTGAGAGTACCTGTCCTGAGGTTTGAGATTACTCCACCACCTGCCAGACTTCTTCCTTTATTAAATCCCAACAATCATGGAAAAAGTCTGTAGTGAAGCCATCAGGGCTTGGCAATTTTCTTGAGGGAATATCCTTGACTGCCTTGTCCACCTCTTCTTGAGTGATAGGTCTCATCAGGGCCTCATTCTGTTCTTGCGTAACCAGTGTGGGTATGTGTCTGGTTATTTTCTGGATGACTTCCTCCCTGTTTTCATTGGTTTCTGTAAGAAGCTCCTTGTAGTAGGAGTTGAGTTCCCTGGCAATCAAATTATGTTCTCGTATGGGATTACCTTGGGCATATTCTAGCTGGGTTATCCTATTGATATATCTACGATGTACCACCACATGGTGGAAGAACTTAGTATTCCTCTCTCCCTCTTTGAGCCATTGAACTCTGGATTTCTGGCACCACAAAATTTCTTCTTGATTTTTCTGTTCATCCAACTCTACTAGGAGTTCCGCTTCTTCCTTCACAAGGTCTGGGGTCCTAAGTCCTAAGATGAAGGTTCACTGCAGGTCTTCCAATCTGTGCTCAATTGCCTATATGCTTTGGAGTATGTTTCCAAAGGTAGTTTTGTTCGAGTGTTTCAGGTGTTGCTTGAAGTTTTTAAGACGTTGCTGGAATCTATACATGCAGGTCCCATGGTCTATTGTTGCCTCGTCCCACCAAGACTTAGCAAGCTGAGGGAAGTCGGGATGGGAGAGCCAAAATTTCTCAAAGTGAAAGGGCTTGAGCTTAGGAGTGTCCCCTGTATCCATGCATAGTGAAATGGGTTAGTGGTCCGATCTCGTTTTTGGCAGGATATTGGCTTCCATGGTAGGATCCTCCTCTAGTAGGGCTTCTGAAATAAGGAAGTGATCTAGATGACAAGCCACCTGTTGGTGACTAGATCGACAATTGGACCAAGTGAACATGCCATTTATAGTTTCAATATCTAATAGGTGTAGTTGATTAATGAGTGATTTGAACTTACCACTGTCTTTCTCCAGGCATCTAGTTCCTCCAGTTTTTTCTTCCAGTGCCAGGATTATGTTGAAGTCTCCCCCCAGGACCTAGTTGGGCATGCTCAAGATCATTTTGATGTGTTCTATTCTCTTCAGGAAGATTTCTTTATCATTTGGGCTTTGCGGTCCATAAACATTGGCGATGGCTCCTTCCTTGCTTGACACTGTGCGCCGTGAGCGTGCCTAAGGTGGAGAAGGGTTGACTTAAAGTGACAGTATTAGGGTTCTAGAGGATAGCTAGTCCCCTGGAGGCACCCGCATAATCTGAGTAGATGAAATCACATCCGCACCAGCTTTGATGAAAAATGGTTTTTTCTTCTATTCCTACACATTTAATTTCCTGGAGCAGGATTATATCTGGGTTTTCTACTTTGATGCAGTCTCAGAGGATCCGTTGTTTGGATCATCTGTTGAATCGTATGACATTCCATGAGATTATCTTCATCATTGAGAGTGTGGAGGTATCCCTCCGAGAGCCTTTGGATCTGTCCTGAGTTGAGAAGGAGATTACCAGCTTCTTTGATTAGTTGTTGTGTTGATTTGCACCCTCTTCTTTTGTTTTCCTTTGGCGCACGCTTTGCTTCTGTGCTTGGATCTGTGGCTATGCCCAGCCTGGATATGGATCCAACGGTGGAGTTAATGAAGACTTTGTGGACTTTGCGTAGTTGTTCTAATGGAATGGTTTGCAGATCCTTGTGATTGAGAGCCTCTTCAAGTTGTTCTAGATCTATGTCCTCTAGATCGTGATCTGTTAATGTTTATGCCATTATTATAGTTCTTTGCATTTCAATAGATAATAGCAACATAAGAATAAGATCACTGAGAAATACACATCCACAAGAGACACAACTTTATCCTGGGAAACCCTCTAGGGGAGGAAAACCCAACAAAACATCCTTAATATAAATATCCAATACAATGCCAAGAGATCTTATGCTAAAATAGAAATTCCTCTCCCAAGATATGCACCACTCTCTCTCTCCTTTGCCGGTAACAGATAAAAACTTGTCTCTCAAACTGAGCAAGTGAGTTGTGTTCAAATGAGGTGCTAGCCTCCTGTATTTATAAAAGTTCTGGCACGTGTGAAGTGTCTTTTCAATGGCAGGGTCGACTTCTCAATCTGGGTGGGTAAACCCACCTTTGTTATATTCCTGGGTCTCTTAATTAACTGCTGGGGCTGACTTCTTATTCTGCCTATTATAATTTTCTGTTGACCAATCCGCAAAAGGGGATTTGGTCCTATTACAATAACTGACATGATCAATCCACAATGGGGATTGATCCTATGAATAAAATATCAATAATAATGTGACTACTCTTTGTAGTTACATTATTTCAACACTCCCCCTTAACAACAAGGGTATTCTTCAGCGACATCATGCGAGAGGGAAAGGACAACATCATCAACAACATCAGGTGGGAGGACAACATCATCAATATCATCTTGGATAGCGTATCTATAAATCATCGAAAGTTTTCTTCATCGACAGCATCATCATTCTCGAAAGAATGCCATCATCATCTGCATCAATATGTATCAGTATAAAAATGATACCTCATCACACACATCATCTTTCTTTACGTCTAAAAACGAGGTCAGAAGCAAGGAATCATCTTTCTTTATGTCTAATAGTGAGGTCAGAAGCAAAGAACACACACATCATCTTGCTTTACATCTAACAAAGAGGTCAGAAGCAAGGAATCATCTTGCTTTACGTCTAACAGTGAGGTCAGAAGCAAGGAATCATATATACTCCCCCTTTCAGGGAGGGTCCTTTCGGACTATACCAAGCTTATCTCAAAAGTGTTCAAACTTTACACGAGATAGAGGTTTGGTCAACACATCAACAACTTGTTCATCCATGCTTACATACAGGAGCTTCAGGGCTCTTCTCTGCACCATGTCACAGATGTAATGATAGCGAATCTCTATGTGCTTCGACCTGTCATGGAATACATGATTATCTATCATCTTTATGTAGCTATGGTTGTCACATAGAATCGTGGTTGCTTCCATCTTTAAGTCAAATAGACCGGTCAACAACTTTCGAATCCATATAGCTTTGCAGCTAGCAGAACATGTGGCAATGTACTCTGCTTCCGTTGTGCTGAGAGAAATACTAGATTGCTTCCTACTCTACCATGAAATCATGGCTGATCCCAAACTGAAACAACATCTGAAAGTGATTTTTCTCTCAGCAACGCTTCCTGCCGAATCTGAATCAGTGTATCCACTCAATGTGAAATTGTGATCTCCGTCATAACTGAGACCATAATCTATTGTACCTTTAAGGTACCTCATCACATGTTTTGCAACCACCAGGTGAACACATCTGGGCTCTACCAGAAACTAACTCAAGGTGTTCATGGCAAAACAAATGTCTAGTCTGGTGTTCATCAGGTACATCAATGATCCAATAATCCGTCTGTACAGTGTGGCATCAATCAAATCTGACGAAGTATCGACCAGCAACTCCAACTTCGCTTCCATGGGTGTATTATTGGGTTTGCATTCCAGCATGTCGAATCTCTTTGAGATCTTGTCCGTGTACTTCCCTTGGTTAAGGAAGATCCTCTTTGGAATTTTCCATACCTCAAGACCTAAGAAATAATGCATTAAGCCAAGGTATTTCATTTCAAATTCAGAAGCAAGTCTCCTTTTACATTCAACGATGAGATTTTCTTCTCCAGTTAAGAATAAGTCATCCACATATAGCAGTAAGATTACTGGCTCATTATCCATAATTTTGAAGTAGATATTTGAGTTTGCTTTACTCTTGGTAAAGCCTAAGCTCGTCAAGAACCTGTCTATACGGCCATACCAAGCTCTAGGAGCTTGCTTCAATCCGTATAAGGCTTTCTTCAATCTGCAGACATGAGACTACCTGTCTTAAACCTAAAATCCTTGAGGTTGCTCTATATACACTTCCTCTTCGATGACACCATTTAGGAAAGCTCTCTTTACGTCCATCTAGTGCAACGTCCACTTCATCTTAGCTGCAAGAGCTATGATGGTCCTGATTGAAGTGTATCTGGCCACATGAGTGAATGTCTCTTCATAGTCAATGCCTTCCTTCTGGGAAAAGCCAAGAGTGACAAATCTTGCTTTATATTTCTCAATACTTCCATCAGCAACATGTTTTATTTTGAAGAGCCATTTTGATGATACCACATCCTTACTTTTTGGTTTGGGAACTATTTCCCATACATTGTTCTTTATTATGGATTGGTATTCCT
>ML779812.1:485772-525583 GCA_009831015.1 Picea engelmannii
AGTGAAAGAAGTTTTGAAGTAGAGGATTGGGTGTTTTTAAGACTACAACCATACAAACAGATGTCCCTCAAGCAAGCCAAGAAGGATAATAAATTATCACCAAAGTACTATGGCCCTTATAAGGTGTTGCAAAAGATTGGTACCATGGCATACAAATTGGAGTTACCTGCATCTTCACAAGTACACCCAATTTTCCATGTTTCATGCTTAAAGAAGGTTATAGGCGACAAGATCCCAGATCAAACTATATTTCCAGAACTTTATGAGGAAGGAAAAATCATATTTGACCCTGAAGCCATCACTGACACAAGAATTCGCCAGCTGAGGAATAGATCCATTTTAGCATATCTCATTAAATGGAGGAAACTACCGGCTGAAGATTCCACTTGGGAAGATGAGTCTTTTATACATAAGCATCCAGAGTTACTCAAGCGTTGCAGACAACACTTGTCTCAAGGGGAGGGGCATGTTAAGCCCTAATATTGGCTCATTACCCCTTAATTGGGGCATATTACATTAGTAATGTTATTTTATTTATGTCGACTTTATTCCATTAGTTGTAATTATACCTCCTAGTCTCCTATATATACCAAGGAGACATTTTCATTTGGAATCATATTGTACTTGAACATTTATGTGGGGTAAAAGGAGGTTTCCCCCTCGAAGAGGCTTATTATCTGAAATTCTCTCTTCTTCAAGGCGTTGAGTACTTATTCTGAGATTTTTCTATGCTATATTGATATTTGGTTCTTAACAAGAGACCTTTGTTAAATATATGTTGATTGTATCTGAATTTGACATCTTGATGCAACATAGATGATTTCTCAAAGGCAACTTTCTGCTAATGTTCTTGCTTTCAAATAATTTTACCAAGGCATTGTACATTTTTTTGGCAATCTTTAATTCTACAATATGTGGAATCAAATTCTCTCTAACATAATCTACTAGGATTATTCTGGTCATTACTTATTTGTTCTTGTGCTTGACCTTCTCTTCATCTTCTACCGGCTCAGAAATGTCCTGTTTTATGTAGTCCAAAAGATCATTTTCTTCTAAGATAAGAAGTAACTTAACCTTCCATGCTCTGAAGTTGGTGGCACCTTCCAATATTTATTCAATATTGGAACCAGTCTTTATGATTGTTTTGACTTTGACCTTGACCATTCAAACTTTGATTTTGACCAGTTAAACTTTGAATTTGACCCAACAATCCAACCTTGAAATTTTTTATGGCTGAGGGCACTAGGGGATGCGATGGGTTAGGGCACACTAGAATATCTAGGAATTAGGTCCAATGCTTCACTGAAAGTGCCCAAGAATTTAGGTTTAGGATTTGTTGCAGCTGCAAAATCAGAAACCCTAGTTGCAACTGCAACTCGTGCTACAATGAGCTTGACAAGGAAATCTTGATCTACCTTCCAATGGCTAGACTATTCTGAAGGTAGTGTAGGCCCATAACCTGTTAGAATATTGTGCTCGTTTAACCATAGACAATGTTACAGCATTGTCACCCATCCATAGGCATAAAGCCACCCCCAAGCACCTTAACCTTTGACATAAATAATGATTCCAGGAAGCCACACCAAAGCCAACAGATGACTAAGAGAGCGCACCTTCTCCAAGGGTAGCACACAAGAGAAAGTACCAGAAATATTGAACAAGAGACAATCGTACAACTGCAGTTGTTGATTCTCCTCCTCCAAACTTGCACACTATTTCTGGTTTCCTAAGTGAGAGTGAGTGAGCAAATGAGATAAGACGTCCTCTATTTATATTAATTTGTCTAGTGACTTTTCTAGCTAGGCCGACCTGAATTTCTGGTAATTATATTTTATGTTTATCTTTTTCATGTGATGTTGACTTGTCTTCCTAGAGGATAATACCTTAATATTATATATTATGTTGAGTCGACATGTCTTCTATGTTTTTCACACATTTGTTTAGGGTTTCTCTTGCTTCCAGAATATTCTATTCTAGTCAAAGGTTACAAATGGAGGTTAATACCTCCCGCAACTACCATAATATCAACAAATCTTGGCACACAATGGACAAAACCTGGTTTAGTGTGCACTCTATGTCATTCCTCGTGCATTTCTTTAGGCGTGTACAAAACTATGGAATGAGCATGCACAACTTTGTTTGCGCACACATGCAAATCTGAACCCAAAACTTTGGGTGTCAACAGAACAAAACAAATAACAACAATATTGAGGATATTTATCATGACTATGCATCCGATATCTCAACTTATATGAACAAGCACTTTTTCGAAACTTTTTGGAAAAATGAAAATTGAATGACCAACCCTTGCTTGTCAAAAATTACAAGATTGTTAGGAAAGCTACCAGGGAAGGCTTTGACAAGTCCCTAAAAGATATAAAAATTAATAATTACAAAACACTAATTTAGAAAAAAGAGATATTATATAAATAGAAAGAAAGATAAAGACTTAAACCTTTCTAAATTCGAACCTAAAAAGTTACGTAGACAAATTCTAATGTGGAAAGCTATATAAAATAATATGATTGTTGTGAGTGAATGGACTTTGTGCCTTAAAAATCTTTATGAATCCATTAATGTTCCAGATAACACTTGGACCCATATTACAAAGCAAGATATTTTTTTATTTTGGATGATGTTGATTTTGGGCTTAAGTGCTTAGCAAAGGACATCAAAGGTTATCAAGTAGAAATCCTAAAAATTGGAGGCTCTATTCTTGTTTCTCGTAGTCATGGAACTTTTTTATTTTTACCAAGACTGGGTAATATTTGTATATAGGTGGCCAAAAAGGTAGTCAATTATAGAGAAATTTGACATGTAACATTTCAAACAAAATTCATGTCAGCACAATCATGCAAAATTTCAGTTGTGTTCATTTTTTCATACTTTTCCTACTCCCTCCAAAGAGTGGGGACTAGAGAAGAGTTTTCTTGAAGAAGCACTTCTTACCAAATTATTAATTACAAGGATAGATTCTTACATATTTTTTAGAAAGAAGAATACAGAAATATAACATAGATTATCACTTGCCAATTGTAATCCCTCCCTTAGTGAATTCCAATAGTGCTTGATGTCCCAAGAGGATACCTTTTCTAGCCTCATATTCCCTCCACTCATGATTATATTTCCTTCCCCTTGTGAGAGGAGGGGAAAGGATTGGAGCTAACTTTAGGGTTTCAACAAAGGATTTAATCTTCTTTACTGACCCTGGGACATATTTTTATCTATTCCTTCTACCTCATATTCTTCCTCCTTTGATTCTTTTACATTCTCTTCTTCTTTTTCTTCAACCTCTGCTTCCTTTTTAATTGAAGCATTAGTCTCTTTATTCGAAAGGGATGGATATTTGATATTATCACGATGTTTTGATCCTAAAGTGGGATCAAATTCTTCCCTTTTTAGGTTCCTTCATCATATCTTCTGAATCTATATTCCTAAGGAATTTTAACTGATTCAAACTCTCATGGGTTTTCCTTGGTTGTGACAACCCCTTACGCTAATATTTTTTATGCTTGCTTGTGACCATTATAAATTTGAATTCAATTCTTGTCTTTTGTTGCGAGGAGGGTTTCTCCTCTTGATGTTTTGAATATAGATTTTGGCAAATTTCCCATATTCATGACACCTATGACACTTGAAAGGAATATGTTCATAATCTAAGATATCTTGATGGCTCCATCCATCAATATTGATTTGTAAGTCCTATAGGAGTGCCTTCTCTAGGTCCACCTCCACACGTATTCTTGCATAGGAGTACAAATTTCCTTTTGGCTCCTCTTGGTCAATATATCTACCTAAATTGTTCCCAATGTCTCTAAGAGTGCTATCATCCCAAAAGATAAGGGGAAGATGGAGCAATCGAACCCACAGTAAGGCTATCAAGATTTCCTCCTTTGGATTGAAATCTAGGGACCATGGGGACATATAAATTCACTTGGATCCCATAGAATAAGGGCCAAAGTGGAATATTAAATCCCGCTATTCTTTGTTGAAAAAATAAAACAAAACAACCCTGCCCTGTAGCAAAAGAAAGTACATGTCCTTTGATCTTAGGAGACCACTACTCAACCATCCAAGTCAACACAACTTTTGGATTGGGCCAAAGAATTGTAAACTTTCCTATCAGTGCTCATTCAACCAAAATGAGGGTTTTTCTTCTTAGCTCTATAGACGAGGGCTCTAGAGGAATAACTTCCACTCTGTTTACAAATATCTTAGGTTGAGGCAGATTTATTTTCTAAGGGTTTAAATATCACATCGTAGAACAAAATGCCTCTATTCCTACATTAATATCATCTTCCATCTTGAGGCAGTGAGAGGTGGCTACTCGGGAAATGCGTTCAGCTAGAAAAACACATGTCTTACTCCTTGAATCAACTAGTAAGGATGGTTTCAGGCTAGGGGCAACCAAAATTAGATAAATAACAACTCTTCCAACCAACAACAATAGATTCTTCATCTTGAATCGACCTCCCTTGCATAGTTACGACTCCAACTTGATCACATAGGTAAAAGGTGGCTAGTGTAAACCCTAGCCATAGAGGAAAATGCTCACTCACACTCCCATCCCTAATTCCTCAAAAAAATATAGTCATGGACTTTTCAATATAGCATACAAACAAGGTTTCCCTAAACCTTGGACCAAAATCCTCATTGTTCATATTTTAAAAAGTGGTGATGAAAATAGTGCCTTAAATTATAGAACCATTATGATTAGTCCTCTTTTAGCTAAGTTATATGGAATCATTCCATAAAAGAATATTAGATTATGGTTAGAAATTTAGGGGGAAAGGATTAAGGCCAAGTTGGCTAGAGAAGCTATCACTCAACCATGGACCACTTAATAACTCTTGGGATTATAATAGAGGAATGTTGAAATAATAAATCAATCTCATTTTATGTTTCATTAACATTAGGAAAGATTTTGATATGGTGCCTAGAAATAACTTATGAAAGAGATTAAAAAATCTGAGTTTTCCTTTCCGGTTGAGATGTTGTGATAAGGTTGTACGGAAAAATAATTTATAAATTCAAGAATAATGAGGTTCGGTCAGAAGAAATTAATTGTCAAATGGGGGTTAAGAAATAATGTCCTTTGTCCCCTACCCTTTTTGGTATTTATATTGGCAAGTTAGAGGTATTTTAGGGGTTGTGATTGCATTACTTTAGCTAGGATAGTCATCATCCTTCTTCTTTATGCTAACAATATTGTTTTTTTATGAAGAACCCCTCTTATCTTGACAAACAACTAAGAATTATCAAAGATTTATGTTTTAGCTATAGCATGTTAGTAAATATTGATATGATAGAGGTTATGGTCATAAAATCCAACAACACTAGTTACTCCAATTTTGTACATGGCAATAACAACTTAGAGGAATATAATCCATACAAGTATATTGGATTTGATCTCCATCACAATCTCAACTAGAACTATAGTGTTGATAAAAGGATAACTAGAATGAAAACCTAGTATGGTCTCAAGAACAATTGTAAACCAACTGATTTTTGGTTATGGAAAAAAAAAGCCCTCTTTTATGCATTTGTTACTCCATTTATCTAATATGGAAGTAAATTTTGGGATTGCAACATTTATAGATAAACTTGGAGGAAAATTAAGAAAATCTAAAAGCATTTTAAAATTTATAATTTTAAAATTCAAAGCAATACATCCTATCCAATCCTCCTCTTGGAGGATTCAATTATGCCCATTAAAAGAAATTATATGATTGGGTACCTAATGTACAAGCACAAGATAATTAACACGAAGGATACAAGTGATATATTAATGTGGGACTTGTAGCCCACATACCTCACCAACATAGATACTCTATGTAAACCAAGAATTTATGTCAATGCAAAAATATCACACTTTGAAACTTAAATGTGCATACACAACACTTGTGCAACCAATCATATGTATGAAGGTTTCTATGGTTTATGCTTCACAACAATATGTGAGCTCTATTTTAGTTGTTAGTTTTTTCAATTGTCAATCATATTATAGAACCAACTTTGGGATTGGTCAAAGTATGGAAGATATTTTGGAGGCACATGTTCACCTGGGAGGCCTATTAGGATGTAAACACAAGGGTCTTTATAAAACAATCAATAATTGTCTTCATTTTCAATTGGGTCTTGATTTATCATCTTTAGGGATTATCACTTCCTTAATAGCTCAACATGTGTATATTTTACCTGCTTATGCATTCATAGCACAAGACTTTACTGGTTATAAAGATTGTTTGCTTAAGACGATGACAAAACAATCAACACTACCATCAAAAGCCTTAAAAATACAAAATACCTCCTCATTATGCCTTACAAACCATCAACCCAATTCACAAAACCCATGTAACTAGATATCCAATGGTCATTGTATACATATTATCCCTCGACATTGGATATCATGTGTCAATATTTCAAAACATTGAAACCAACCTTTTGAAAACTATGAAGGGCATAATGGGAATGATCCATAGACCGAGTTTAAAATGGGTACTCAGGGCCAATACCATAGAACACCCAAGTTGACCAACTAAAGGTGAATATGCATGTGATAGAACTGTTAGAATGTGAATTAAATCATGGTGCTATAGCCATTGATTTGGTCAAAGAATATATGGGTTGTACATGTGGTTTACCTAACAAATTTTTACACTAGCAAATTAAAGAACCAATAAGTAGAATGCCTAGTCACATGTGAGGTTGTAGCATACATTTGAATTGACTAAGTTTTGGCAATTGACCAAAGGTAAAGGCCTCAAAAACCAAATAGGCAATGTATCATAATCAACAATCAAACCAAATAATGATAAGGCCATTACAAGGAAATGATAAGCCACAATTCAACAATTGAGTTCATTGTTGTGTTCACACTACCACAACCCAACAAATCAATAGTTTAATGTGTTAAATGAACATAGCACAATGACAACATTGCATGTGTATTTAGTTACTAAATCCAATAATTCTAGCAACCACAATAGTTGTGACTGTTAATGGGTAAGTACAATACTTTTGCGCATCTATATTAAATGGTACACACAATTATATCCAAAAAAAAATCAATCATCTTGGAAGAGAACCCAACACATAAAGACAACGAGGATTTTTATCTTGGAATCCCATGTGAGAAAAACAACATTTGATGAGGATTTTTTTTTCTTATGAAATTGTTTTAGAGGCAATCTCTACATTTCTAATTGAGGATTTAATACATTCTACTCATTGGAAAAATTACATATTCCTTTGGCTTAGAGACAAACTTTGATCTTCAAACAAGATTCTTCTTTTGAGTCCTTCATTTTATTCTACTACCCTTCTTCTTCATTTCCTTTCAAGCTCTCTTCCTCCCTTCTTCATTGTCTTTTGATTCCAACAACATTATTTTTTTTAATAGAGTTACTTGGAAGGCCAACCATCAAGACGATTCATTTCATATTCTTTTTTTTTTTCTGGCTCTTGGGAAATCTAGTTCAAACTTTGCCAAAATATTAATCACAAAGTTTAAATCTAGGAAAATGTTTTGCATCCATTTCTTATCATACCTCCCTATTCTACAGATTTTGGTTCCAAAAGCTTTAGTTTAATTCTCTATCTTGCTCTTCTCTCCACTTGTGTGGTTTCCTCCTCTGAAAATAGTTGTCTCTTAGATGTTATGAAGTCAGAAAGAACCTCGCCAAGTCATCTTTATGTATCAATCTTTGAAAAATCTCCAAGAAGGGGTGCTTTTGCTACATGATGGAAGTTAAGATCTGGATAGGGACCACATTTTATCTTGGAATAATATTGTTATCCACTTTATTGGTGGAGATGAAATTGTATGCTGCTATAAGTTCTTAGACAATGGTTGCTTCTTTTTCCTTCCCTTTACCCTTCACTCTCCAAATTTTTATTTTGGTCGTGCAATCCCTAGGATGAAGTTTCAGATGAAGCCTCCAACACTTGGCTTCCCAATGTCCACTCAACTTGCAATGTTGGAAAAAAATCTTGTGACTACAAGGGCTACGTGGCATTCTCTTTTTGTTTGTGTTCCTATAAACTCGTGGTTGTATTAGGGAAGTTTTATTTCCATTCTTCCCATCAAAGGAAAATACATTAGAGTGCGAACAATCATTACCCTTGTGACATTTCTTCTTGTAGAAAAAATAAATGAAAGATTCCTTGACATACCTTTTTAGTTTATGCTTGTGCTTGTCAACTTGTTTTCTTGGTTCCCCAAGTGTTGGTGCAATTTTGGAGAGAAAAACATCTCTTGGATGCCCTCTTTCAAGCTTCTACAAACATGTTAGAATGGTTTGTTTCCACTCCATTTTAATCTACTTTTTCTTTAATAAAAATGGCTTCTTGTTTGGTCCCCCTTGCCTTGAAAGAGGTTATCTTGGTGATTCTAGCTTGAGATGAGTTGTAATCACTCACCTTATCTTTTCCACCAAAACCTAGGCCTTCATGCTTGAGCCTCTGTTCAATTATAATGGGCTATACAATCCCTTGTCTAGCCCTTGGCCATTATATCCCATTTGTCTCATGAACTTGGAACCAATGCCTCAGGTACACTTTTCAAAATAACCAAAGTGTTCTTAAGAAAGGTCCTTGGAGGATGAGCTTACAATGCCTATCTCAGTCGTGGTGTTGGCTCTTGCAATAGTAATGGAAAGTGTTTGCACTTCCTTGGTCTCTTAGGAAACTACTTGCAACTTGGGAAATGTATCAAGATCCTTTTCCAACTCCACTATCCTCTCCTTCAAGTGTCAATTCTCCTCTTGGATCTACACATTGAAGCCTCTTAACTCTTCCAACCTTTCACTTTTCAATGTTTTACCCATGATGGGTCTACCTCTCTCCAAAGTGCTAATAATTGCTTCAAGGCCACATATTCAACCACTTTAATACCAATATGATTTGTAAAAATGATACTTATATCCCACATGCCTCACTAACTCAGATACTCTGCATAAACCAAGAATTTATGTCAATGCATAAATATTATACTCTGAAACTTAAATGTGCATACCCAACACTTGTGCAATAAATCCTCTATTCATATGTATGAAGGTTGCCATGTTTAATTCTTCACAATGATATGTAAGCTCTATTTTACATGTCAGGTTATCAATATCTTTTACTTAAGACAATGACAAATCAATTAGCATAATTGTCAAAAGCCTTAAAACTTCACGATACCTCCTCATTTTTCCTTACAATCCATCAACCCGATTCAAAATACCCCTATAACTAGATATTTGATGGTTGGTGCATACATATATATAATCCCTCAACATTGGATATCATGTGTCAATATTTCAAACATTGAAATCAACGTTTTGAAAACTATGAAGGGCGCAATAGGAATGGCCCATAGACCAAGTTTAAAATTGGTACTCATAGTCAATACCATAAAACACCCAAGATGACCAACTGAAGGTGAATATGCATGTGATAGAACTGTTAGAATGAGAATTAAATCATGGTGCTATAACCATTTTATTTGGTCAAAGAATAGGTGGCATTATTTCTCCGACGAATTTCCACACTAATGAATTAAGGAACCAATAACTAGTATGCCCAATCACATATGAGGTTGTAGCGTACATTGGAATTGATTGTGTTTTGGCAATTCATTGAAGGTAAAGGCCTCATAAACCATATTGGTAATGTATCATAATCAACAATCAAACCAAATAATGACAAAGTTGTTACATGGAAATGATAAACTAAAATTCAACAGTTCAGT
The DNA here is from genome assembly GCA_009831015.1 of Picea engelmannii. Taxonomy (NCBI): domain Eukaryota; kingdom Viridiplantae; phylum Streptophyta; class Pinopsida; order Pinales; family Pinaceae; genus Picea; species Picea engelmannii. The sequence continues at coordinate 495,509 of ML779812.1, forward strand.
TCACTATTGTGTTCACACTACCATGACCCAACAAATAAATAGTTTAATGTGATAATTAATCACACAATGAACAAAACACAATAACAATGGTATAGGTGCATTTAGTTACCAAATCCAATAATTCCATCAACCACAATAGTTGTGAGTGTAAGTGGGTGAGTACAATAATGTTGTGCATCTATATTAAATGGAGTACACATAGTTATATCCAAAAAATTGAAGCAATCATCTGAAAATAGAACCCAACACAGAAAGACAAAACATATTTTTATCCCAGAAAAAGTAGGAAAACCAACATTCGATGGGGATTTTCATTTTGCTCAAGAAATTACAAAGGTGAGCTCTACATTTCCAATCAAGAATTTAATGCATTCTTACTTACTGGAAAAATAGAAAATGGCTTTGGCTTAGAGACAACTTTTGATCTTCGAACATGGTTCTTCTTCTTCTTAGTCCTTTATTTTATGTTGCTACCATTCTTCTTCATTTCCTCTCAATCTCTCTTCCTCCCTTCTTCATTATCTTTTAGTTCAAACATCGTCCTTTTTTCATACCACTACTTGGAAGGCCAACCATCAAGATGATTTGTTTCATCTCCTTGTGGTTTTTTTGGGTCTTGGACAATTTAGTTCAAAATTTGCCAAAATTTTAATCACAAACTTTAAAGTGAGGAAAACATTTTGGATCCATTTTGGATCAACGAGGCTTTCTATTATTGCTTCAAATTCTAGTAAAAGTCACATAAGACTTAAGAGAGGGTGGTGTAAAGATGTTGATTCTTGGTTAAACCATTGGAAAATAGAGGGGGTGACAACTTCACAAATTATTGACACCAATAAACGCACCATCACAACTAAAATAAAAGATAAAAAGTGACTTGCACTCAAGAAATAGAGAGTAAGAGAAAGTTAAAGTATTATAAAGATATCATTAACCCCAACTTAGAATATCAAAAGTATATTTTTGTTGTAGTTATCTTATAGAAGAAAATTAACATTGCTAAAATAAAAAAATACAAGCTCTCACTAACTTCATAGTGACACCGGGTGTTTGGTAAAACATAAAACTTGTGATAGTAAGAAAGTGGAGGATGAAAAATATTTTATCTTAAAATTCCTTCTTGCACACATTATGTCTCAATTTTAAAATATTTATAACACTATTGATCATGGTAACTTGTTAACTTATGAAAGCCAAAGATATCTAGGAAAGTTTCTCTCCAATCTTTTCAATCATAGAAACTAAATGTTAAAACAAATAAATTAATTCCTTATCAATTTTCTTAAGGCCAAAAAAACTAAAGTTGGTTTTCATAGATGATAATTATCATTAAATAAAAAATAACATATTAAAAAACATGTAATTTATCCATTTTATTTAACCCCTAAATATTTTAATTAATTATTCACCATTATTTGAGACAAATATTTGAAATTTACATACATTATATTAAATAAAATGTTATATATAAAAAAATATTTAATTTAATTTATTTATAAAATAAAATATATTATTTAAAAAAAACAACAAATATTATCATAAAAAAAATCATATATAGATAAATAGATATAATTTTTTATTTTATTAATATCCATTTAAATAATTTATGTTTTTAAATATAAATTAATTTTTTTTAAATAATCAAACGAAACCAACTTTTAAAAACCAAACATCTTCTCTTACACACAAAAGGGGCTCTATGCAACTTCTCTTTAAATAGCAATGCCCAATCCCATAACTAGGCCATAACCCAACAAATAAACACCACTTGTAAAATTAGTTAATTTATGATATTTTAATTTTAACACTAGACTTACATGAAGCAAGATACATAGCTAATTCAGACCTTAACTTATATGATTTTTGTTAGAGTAACAACTTCTAATATTGTCACAAGTAGGGTTGTTATAATATTGTTAATTTTAGGTTTAATTTTTATTATATTTGTTTAATTAATAAAAGTGAGTGTATTTTATAGTTTTAAGTAGAAGATATGTATTATATTTATAAATTAAACTAGTATATTTTTATGTGGATAAATAGAAATGTCAAAGTAATTTGAGGGAAGTTTTCATATTAATGTTGATAATTAGAATTATAAAAATATTGTAATAAAAAAGATCTCATTTGAAGTTGGTTCACTATTTTGATGACGATTGTCATATTAATGAAAAGATTGTACAAGAGAGTGTAAATCTTGTAAACTCGGGAACTTGATATATATTCTAGGTTAAATTCTATAATTAAATGTATGCTGCTCTTTAAGCTATGATTTTGTTTTAAAGATGATAATGAAGATGTCAATGATAATGGAATTTAAAAATAATATGTTCAAACAGTTTGAAAAAAAGTGTTTCTAAATTTCCAAGCTGTAAAATAATTAAGATACTAAGATGTGATGAATTGAATTTTGATTTATGGAACCTTATAAAGGGTAAGAAAATACTTAGTTAACGTGAAAATTTTATTTCTATATTCAAATAGTTTGAAAAAAGATGTTTTTAAATTACCAAACTTATCTAACCTTTTGAAATATTTTTTTTTCAAGTTGTTGAAATATAAAAATAAATTTTTAAAATTAACTAAGTATTTTGAAGTTATGTAATTTTGATTGTGTAGTGTAATAATTTAAATTAATTGGAAATACATATGTATAGAAATAAATAGTGATTTAAGATATTCCATTATCAATTTGTTCTAATATCTATATCTTATCTTTGAATTTTAGATTACTATTTATGTCTTATCTTTGAATTTTAGAATTTTAGATTACTGCTCAAACTCACAAGTTTTTTAGAAATATATATACAAATAAATATTTATTTAAGATATTTCATTATCAATTTGTTTGAATATCTATATGATATTTGTTTTTTTTTTAATTAATGTTTTTAATTTAATAAAAAAAATATTTTTAATTTTAAAAGTCCAATTTCAATCATAATTAGTTTGAATAGATTGCAATAATTTTAAAATATATAAATAAATATATCTTAACTCCAAAGATCTATATTGATTTATTTTATTATAAACTTTTATAATTATTAAAAAAAATTAGTTTTTATTATTATGTTTTTTTTTTAATGGAAATTGATTTTTGGGATTAATTGTGTAGAATATTTAATATTCAAGTTATTACTTATCTCCTATTTTTTATAAGTATCATTCATAATACATCATTTTTATTTCAATAATTTAATAATTATTAATTCTATTAAAAAGTCCTCATAAAGCAAAGAAGCTAGATTGAAATTAAAAATATGAATCACTTAATAACGTAAATTTATTATGTGTAAATTATTATTAAGCTCTTAACCATTATATTATTATAATAGTTTCAAACATTATTATTAACTTAACCATTATACTATTATAATAGTTTCAAACATTAGTGTTAATTTAGCTTGTACCCTTAAAAAATCGAAGTATATCTCAACTTATAAAATATTAAATATCAAAAAAATTCTAAAAAACATATTTCTAAAAATAATATATTAAAAACCTTTTCTTCTTCTTTTTCCTTATATATTCTTGGGAAAATGTTCATGTAAACATATCTATATTTCAAATAGGGAGTGACTCAATAAGCACGGAAACAGATCAACTTGTCAAACGATCCCATATGCTTTCTAGATCGTGTACTATATACATGCCATTCCCTCCTTTCCTTGCCCATTTTCAAAAGAAAAAATCCAGAAAATAAAGATAGATTGCAGGAAGGAGAGATTAAAAGAATAACTAAGCAATCTTGGAGAAGATTCCTATCTTCTTTCATCCCACTCTTTATCCTATCCCATTATTATTCGTCGAAGAAATTATCGATCGTTGCAATCTCTATCGTTACATAAAGAGAGCTGCAATTATTTCTTTCAATTTAAAAACTACAAAATTAATTATGGATTTTGATATAATTATTTTATAATGAACATAGATATCACATCGCTTAGATATGACATCATCCTTTTAAATCTCAGGAGAGCTTATTTACGTTGATGAGTTTTTTTTAAATAGGAGAGCTTATTTAAGTTGATGAGTTTTTTTTAATGAATCTAATGGGAGGGTTTTTTTTTTTAATTCATAAATTGGTTTGAAATCAATAAAAGTTTTATTAATTTAATTATCTTTAACTATTTGATTGATAAAAATAAAATATTTTTTTTAAATTGAAAATATCTAATATATAATTTTGAAATTTTTGAAAATAATAGTTATAATTTTTTTTTTGATAAATTTAATAGTAGATTTTTTTTATTTTTTTTTTTCATAAATTAGTTTGAAATAAATAAAAGTTTTATTAATTTAATTATCTTTATTTATTTGATTGATAAAAATAATTTATTTTTTCAAATTGAAAATATCTAATACATAATTTTGAAAATTTTGAAAATAATAATTATAAAAATAAAAGTAAAAATATTAATTTTTAATAAAGAAAAATGTGGAAATTTATTGAACTTCAGTTTTTCTAAATTATTGATTATAAATTGGATTATTGATAAGTTAAGTTAGTCAAGTTGAGATGTTGATTCTAGATTATTAATGAGATGAGTCAAGTCAAGTTGGGATGTGAAATTTAATTTACAAATTGGATTATTGATGAGTGAAGTCAAAGTTGATGTGATGTATAAATGTGATAGAAATTAGATGTTAAAAATCTAATGATGATGTGGTTTTTTAATCTTTTTAAATTAATTTGATATATAAGATATAAATAAAGAGATAGTAAATAAAGAAAAATAGGAATTAAAATCTTTAAGTTATTTATTTAAATTTTATAGTTTACACAGTGGGAGGCCCTTGGACGATCCTCACAGCCTTAAATGTTTACCTGACAGGCCTCATAGCCTGAAATGTTTACTTAACCAGCGTGTTACAATACATTTTCCTCCAATTTTTGGATACAATCTTGTCTGCAGTGAATTTGGGCAATATTGTTCTTCACCAACATTACTGGTTGGTTGATTGATGCTTGCTCGTTGGTTCGTTGGATGCTGCTTATTGTTGTTTGATTCAACTTTGCAATGTTGAGGTCCTGCAACTACAGTTGGACCTCTTGGTGCTTGTTCATTGGTTTTTTGTTTGTTTCTTGCTCTTGTTTTCTTCAACTTTGCCAGGTTGGGGTCCGACATCCACAGTTGGACCTGTTGTTGTAGTTTGCACGGTAGGGATTATGCATCCGCGATTGGGAATGTGCTTCTGTCGTTCCTCATTCACCAGTAAGTCTCAGTGTCGTGGTTTCATTCATGTTCGTTGGTTTTTCTTTGTTGTTTCCAGTTTGCAAGTAAGAATTTTTAATACTGAGAATGCATGAGCCAAAATCCTCTTGTAGAACATCTTTGTATGTAACTACTACGACCAGAGAAACAGGAGTGTGATGTTGTCTTGGTCTTGTTCTTGAATGTCGTTGTTCGACAGAGATCCCACCTCTGTCGTAGGCATAGTGACATATAAAAAAGGAAATCAAATTTTCTCCTTGTATTTTATGTTCCTCAAAACGATACGTTTGGTGCATTTTTTTCATGTTGTTTCCTTCCAAAACGTTTTGTTCCCATTTGAATGTCAATGTTGGACATAGAACCCACCTCTGTTTCACCCATAGTGAGATATAAAAAAGGAAATCAAATGTTCTCCTCATATTTTATGTTCCCGAAAACCATACGTTTGAGTGAAACCCTTGCACTGAAACTTACTCGTCAATGCAGAACGCTAGAAACACATTTCAATTTGTGGATGCAGAATCTAAAAGACTAGAAACACATTTCAACGTTTCAAATTTGAAGCAAATAAGAGAAAGCAACAAACAACAAACCAGTGAGTGAATTGACCAGGAATTGTTTTTTGACTACTATCGTACTACTATTTTGTGACCGAATTTCAAAATAGAGTGAGTGGGCATGACCACACACTGTTGTGGATAGAGTGGGCATGCCCACATACACTTGGAAATACATTGCTTAATCTTCAACAAATGTATGCTCAACAAACAGTCCATGTTGCACTTTCCCTGCCCCTAGACTATGGTTCAAGGAAATGTGTCTTCACAAACACATATCCACTTGAGAAACGCAAATTGGAACATGGTTTTACATTTGGGCCACCAGAAATACTATTAAAATATAATAATATGAAAAATGTTGAAATAGATATAAACAACATCTCTTTGAACTTGAACTAGAGTTTGTCGAGCTCCAACTATATTTCATAGCTGAGAATGTTTTTCCCATAGTTAATGTGTTTCTATGGCTTCATAATTATCAGACTAAGTGTTGTTGTGTGAGGGATACAGTTATTTCCTCCCTTTCTTTTTCCTCTTCTATACATACCCATTTTTCCCTTTTCTTCTTCCCCTCTATCATCCGTTTATGGTTCTATACTTAGTCGCATTTCTATGCTCATGGGTTCCTGGGGTGGTGAACTGAAAAATCCTTATCTCCATCTATATATTCACATCATGAGTCCGACCAACCGTCGTTCTTTTGCATACTTAGCCAATTTTATGGCTGCAGGTTCGCGGGTAGGCATTATCGAACTCTCATGCCCCGTGTTTGGGGTTTACATCTTGCACCCAAAACTTCAATGATCTACAATTCAACCCCGACCTCCTTGAACTCGCAAGCCTCACTCTACCTACGATGACTCCATTTGACCGCCCCACCTTTCCATACTTAGTCGAGTCTTCAAAGTTTCGCGGGTTCACGGACTCTCGGGTTCACAAAAGTTTGAAAGCATTTTTCCCTCCCCTCCATCCCCGCCACCTTAGCCCCTTCCCAATGCACATTAATTATGATTTTACTAGTGACAACTCACCAAACATGTTAAAAAATATTGGCATTAATAAGCAGAAAGATCGAGGACCTCTCCCATTAAAACACATTAATGGGAGAATACTATGGGATTTGATGATTTTTTTGTGTCGATCTTGAATTGGAAAAAAATTGTTGGTTATTTCAGTTTTTTTAAGGCATCATCATAGTAAGAATGCAATATTGTGCAACCCCACTATCATCTACAAAGGTGTTGATGTCATATCCCTCTTTAATACTGTGCATATATTACAGGTTGTCATATTTGAGAATATGCTAGTATATGAAAATGTTAACTCATATTTTCTTTATCGCCTATGCGTTTGAGAAAAATTTGTGAGCTGAAAACACCCTTCAAATTGGAACATGGTTTACATTTGGCCCATAAAAATACTATTAAAATAAAATAATATGACTAGTATTGGAATAAATACAAACACATTGTTTGTGTGCTTGAACCTGAGTTTGTCAAGCTCCAGGTATATTCCATATCTGAGAATTTGTTTCCCATAGTTAATGTTTATGGTCGTGAGTTCCCGGATTGGCGCTATCGAACTCTCATGCCCCCTGTTCCGTGATATACATCTTTCACCCAAAAATTTCGTGATCTACAATTTGACCCCAGACTCCTTGAACTCGCAAGCTTCACTCTACCTACAATGAGTCTATCCGCATCTGTCTGACCACCCTGCCTTTCTACACTTTTTCAATTCTTCACCTCTTGTTGTCGTAGATTCGCAGACTCCCGAGTTCATAAAAGTTTGAAATCATTTATCACTCTCGTCCATCCCCGCCACCTTCGCACACTTCCCAATGAAAATTACTTACGCTTTTGATTGGTGACAATTCACCACACAGGTTTGAAAATATTGGCATTAATAACCGAAAAGCTCAAGGACATCTCTGATTAAAATGCATTAAACCAAGATCTATGAGAGATTATATTATCGTCCCCCAGTGTTCATTTTAAATACTATCAGGACAAAATTACTGTCACATGTTGCAATACAAACAAATCTTCATCAAAGCATCAACTTTTCTCAAAGGCATCCCATATGCACTCTAGTCGCCTGATATCGAATTGGCAGAGGTCAGTATTATGGGATCTGCACTTTTTTTTGTGTGGATATTGAACTCGAAAAAATTGTTGTTTACTTTAGTTTTTTTAAGGCATTCTACCCCGCCTTTCCATACTTAGTCGATTCTTCACCTCCTATTGTCACAGATTCGTGGGTTCCTGGGCTTCTAGGTTCACAAAACTTTCAAAGCATTTTTCACTCCCGTCCATCTCCGTCACCTTCGTGCCCTTCCCAATGCACATTAATCATGCCTTTATTAGTGACAACTCACCACACATATTCAAAAATATTGGCATTAATAGGCGAAATGTTCGAGGACATCTCCCATTAAAACACATTAAACCAATATTTGCGGAAGATTATATTACCATCCTCCAACGTTCATTTTAAATACTTATTCCCATTTCCCTCTATCATCAAAAACTTAGGCTTTAAGGGGCCTTCCTTGTAATGTTCTTGGTCATCCACATGTGAGACAACTTAGAGATTCCATTCAGGCCCAATTGAAAAACAAGGGAGTGGTTTTATGTGACGTCAACTTTGAGGGAAAAAAATTATGTTAGTCAACAGAAACTCAGACAAAAAAAATTCAAATATTTTATGATTGGTATTCTCCCTGTATTCGATCATTTGGTTGGTTGAAAGGCCTATCTATATGTTGAACTTCTTTGTTTTGTTACTGCAAATTGGAAGGGACTTTCAAGTCACCTGTGAAATGCTCCTTTGTTGAAGTATATAGCTTCTTCCAACAACACAGATTTGGCAAGTGTATCAAATCTTGCAAGCCACACCAGAATTTATCTTTCTTCAGAGGAGATGCACATATTGTGGCTTACAAAATGGTCTAGAATATTCAGAAGTGACGCCAAATATTACTCCATGCATGAATATACTTAGAAGGAAATTATAAATTTGGATCCTCACGAAGGTGAGAAACTGTATGGGTGGTTGAATCAACATCCTAAAATTACAGAACTTTCTATGTCAAAGTTTGTTGAGCGACTTCTGGGTGTAGTAACAAACTTAACAAAAAGTCAGCTTCTTTCTCAAAGTTTGTTCACCAACCTATGGATGTAGTAACAGACTCGACTTACAATCAAATTTATATCACTACAACACATATTTTTCATTGTTCCTATGCAAATAAGTGCATCTGGGTCGAAGAGCTTACCACTCTTTGCAAGAATATTCTCCTAGCAGTTGAAGGTGGGTATATAATCAAGGAACGAGGATCTCAAAAGTTTATGATGCCTGCATCGACAAGTAACCAGGAAAATTGAATGGGAAGGAATTCTGGACTATGGACTTTGCAACACTTTCTGAAGATTACTTTATACTACCACCTTCTGCAGAAAGTTTGACGTATTCAAGTAATGATTTGATTTCTGAAGATCACCTTTTACTACCACCTTAATGTAATGATTTTGTTTCATTCTTGTTATTTCTCATGCTTTGAATAAGGAGAATGCATTTCTCCTATTGCAGTAGATCCGATATTTGAAAAAAAATGGAAGTTGCTCGATGCTTGAAGTATTAACTTGTCTGGTTCAAACAAATCGCCATGACCTCACCATAAGCATCTCTGGAGTTGTTCATCAAGATCACAGGTCGATAAGCACATAGTGCCTTCCTGGTCATAGAGTGCTTCCATCCTTGGCTTGGGTTTGCACAGATGCTTTTATTGCTAGCTTGTTTCTTTCTCTTGGTGGTCGATCCTTCTATCCCAACCAACATGATGGAAATAAACTAGCTCTAGGGAGTTTGATCTCTTCTGAGGATCTGATTTGACTATATATTAATTTCAGTTAACTTAAAAATGTTTATGTGTGCAACATGATGTTGCACATAGAAAATAGAATTTTTATTTTTTAAAATATAAAATAATGTATTTTTTTAACACACGACTGGTCGAAAAGTTTTAGGTGTTGTTTGGGATTCACATCCTTCAAGGATGTAAATTAATTACACAATTAATATTGCTTGTGGAAATGCATTTGACCTATCGTTGACTATGGAAATTACATTAACACTGCAATTTCCAGATAATAAATGTCTGGCATGCACCTAATGTCGAGGTCATCATCACACAGGACACACAACCTCCAAATACTTTTGGACTCACAACGACATTGTAATTGTCATGACAAAGCAACGCTAAATTCGATGCTCTTTTGTAGGTCTGAAAAATCTGTAGTCTAAGTGATTTGGCAATGAAAAGCCTACTTGTTCACCACATTACCGCCATGCAATCGATGACATTGTTCCCATTGCCACTGCCAGTGTCAATGCCCGAAGCTGAAGCTATCTGGAGCCTAGAGTCACCGCCAGTGTCGATGTCTGAAGATGAAGCTACCTGGAGCCTGAGGTCACGACTTGATACACTTGACATTAGTACCAGTAGTGATCGAAAGTTGATTGTATGTCGAGTTTGTTACTACATCCATCGGTCGCTCAACAAACTTTGAGATATAAGATGGTTGTCTGTCGAGTCTATTACTACATCCAGAAGTCACTCAACAAACTTTGAGATAGAAAGTTCTGTAATTTTAGAATGTTGATTCAACCACTCATATAGTTTCTCACCTTTGTGAGGATCCAAATTTATAATTTCCTTCTGAGTATATCTGAGCATGGAGTAACATTTGGCGTCATTTCCGAATATTCTAGACCATTTTGTGAGCCACGATATGTGCCAGTCCTCTGACGAAAGATAGATTCGGGTGTGGTCTGCAGCATTTGATACACTTGCCAAATATGTGTTGTTGGAAGAAGCTATATACTTCAACAAATGAGAATTTTGCAGGCGAATTGAATGTCCCTTCCAATTTACAACAATAAAACAAAGAAATTCAACATACAAATCTCCAGGCAGGCCTTTCAACCAAGCAAACGATCGAATACAGGGAGAATATCAATCATAAGATACTTGAATTTTTTTTCTCAACTTCTGTTGGCTAACATAATTTTTTTCCCCCAAAGCCGACGTCACATAAAAACACTCCCTCCTCTTTGAATTGGTCCTGAATCACATCTCTAAGTTGTCTCAAATGTGGATGACCAAGAACATTACAAGGAAGGCACCTTAAACCCCAAGTTTTTGATGATAGAGGGAAATGAACACTTATCAAAGTACAAAATGTTGAATAAAAAGATAATGTAGCCAGGCCATATCTAGAAGAGACAAACTATTCAAGAAGCTAAATGAGATAGATCTAGCTAGCAGCACCCATGAATTCCAAGACCCGAAATTGATATTCAACTCGTTGTTTTTAACCAAGAAATCATTTGATGATCAAGTTGAAATCTATAAAAGACTGTCATTTTAAAATTTCTATAGCATTCTTGAATATGGTGAAGATGGCGTGAAAAAAACGGGCTAGTTGATTATTGGATTAAAAACCAAGATATTGAAGAAGCATTGCACAACCTATATATTGATCTAAGGGACTTGGAAAGTGAATTCTTCAGTATAAAAATCTGGCATGAGATCAACGCGATGGCCATGAGGAGCTACATTGAGGAGTGGTTCAAAAAGGCTATCGAAAAGATTTCCAATGAAGGGCAAAGGATGCTTTAGACGGTTCCCATAACCGTCGAGGAGATCCATAAAAGGACATCATCGAGCAAATGAAAAGGCATGGGAAACCATCATAGTAAGTTCATACTGATCACATTCTTCTGTCTTTGTCAATGCCTTCATCTAGATAGTCTACCTCTTTAAATAGAAAGGTTTAACCCGGGACTGACAATTTTGTCTTTCTTCTTTGCAGGTCTTGTTGTCTTCCATCACCGGCTTTCTTCTTTCTACAATCTTGATTCTTATACATATTTGCTTTATGGTCCGCAGAAGCCCCAATCCCAGTCATCATGGCAAACACATTTAAATTTCAGAGAATATGTGCTGAACTATATATTTTTTTACAAATTCCAAGAGAGCTATTTTGGGAAATAATCTCAGTTGTATTTTGTCACCCAGTTTATCTGAATATAAAATATTTGAGGTTCTTGTATGGTGTTTTCCAATGTTTAATATATATATATATATATATATATATATTAATTTTGTATTTTTTTTTAAATTGACTCATTTTCATGTACAACTATTAATAGATGAATGCAACCTATTTCTGCAAGAATTTAAGATGCTCTTTGATCCGTAGTTAAACATGCACGACAAGCTTTTTTTTCCCTTGCCCGACACTTTGATTTAAATAAAATCTACTCTATTCGCTTCTTACATTTTACATGGAAGAATAATTTGTGATAGGACATAGTTCAATCGCACCCACCCTATACTTAAGAAAAAAATGGGTAGGCCTATCCTGCTTTCATTCTTCGAGGCCCTGGAAATAGAGTCAATGAATGAGTACTCTATTTCAACATGGCAACTCGGGTGTTGACGTCATGTTCTTGTTCAATATTGTGCATATATTACAACTTCTTGTATTTGAGAATATCCTTGCATATAAAAATGTTACGTCATATATTTTGTTTTCTATTGCTTATGGGTTTGAGCAAAATTTGCGAGCCGAAAAGCACCCTACAAATTGGAAGATGGTTTACATTTGGACCACAAATAATCTATTAATATATATTAATATGAATACTATTTGAATAAGTATAAACAAATTCTCTTTAAACGTGAAGCTGAATTTGTCGACCTCCAAGTATATTACATAGCTGAGACTAAATGTTTTTTCTCCCTTTCTTTTTGCTCCTCTATACTTACCCATTTTTCCCTTGTCTTCTTCCCCTCTATTATCTCTTTCTGGTTCTATACTTAGTCACATTTTTATGATCACCACTTCCCGGGTTGGCGGACTAGCAGATGCTCATCTTCATCTATATCGTCACATCATGAACCCGACTAATCATCATCCCTTTCAATACTTAGCCAATTATTTGACCATTAACTCTCGGGTTAGCGCTATCGAAATCTTATGCCCCGTGTTCCATCATATACATCTTGCACCCAAAACTTTCATGATCTACAATTCGTCCCCATAATCCTCCAACTCGCCATCTTCACTATAGCCAGGTTCAAAAAAGTTTCAAACCATTTATCACTCTCTTCCATCCCCACCACATTCGTGCCCTTCCAAATGCATATTCATTATGCTTTTACTAGTGACAACTCACCACAAAGATTCGAAAAGTTTGGCATTAATAAACACACAATAGATGTTGTTCTGTGAGATACTTACCCCTTTTACCCTTTTCTTGTTCCCCTCTATTATCCCTTTCCGGTTATATACTTAGTCGACTTTATATGATTGCGGGTTCCCGGGTTGGCGGACTGACAGATCCTCATCTCCATCTATATCCTCACATCATGAGTTCGGTTGACCATCGTTTCTTTCCATACTTAGACAATTTATGGTCGTGGTTTCTAGGGTTGGCGCTATTGAACTCTCCTACTGCTTGTTATGTCATATACATGTTGCACCCAAAAATTATGTGATCTACAATTCCACTCCGGACTCCTCGAACTCGCAAGCTTCACTCTACCCAGGTTCACAAAAGTTTCAAAGCATATATTGTTGCCTTCCAACCCCACCACCTATGCACCCTTCCCAATGCAAATTAATTATGCTTTTACTAGTGACAACTCAACACACTCGTACAAAACAATTGGCATTAACAAGAAAAAAACCTCAAGGACATATCCCATTAACACTCATTAAACTGTCATTTAAGACACTCCGACCGACCGTTGTTCCTTTCCATACTTAGCCAATTTTTTCCCCGTGTTTCGTGATATACATCTTGCACCCAAAATTTCTGTGATCTACAATTCCACCCCAGGAAACACAATCTATGAAATCAACCTCCCTATTACCGATCTCTTCCCCATTCCACTTTTTCGAACATGGATTCACGGGCAAGTGGCCTCTAGATTACACTTCCATTGTTATGTGACCTACAAACAACACCCATACCTCCGTGCTATACAAATTGACTGTTGGACCCACATCATCCCCTCTTTCATGTTACACATTCTGCACTCAAAAGTTCTGAGCCATACAATTTGATCGTCAGGGCCTAACATTCTAGGGAACCCTTGTCACCCTATTTTGGATCCTCGGGTTGGCGGGTTCATGAAATCTTCAATTCCCAGTCACTGTTTCATGTTCCCACCACCTTCGTACTTCTTTCCAAAATGAAACAACTAAGGTTTAATGCTAACAATTCATCATGCAACAACCATAAATATCGTCATTAATAAGCAAAAGGCTCGATGAGACAATCACATTAACTATCCCTACACAACTTGTCCATAAACATGCAGAAAATATCTTGCCAAGTAATGGAATATCTATTACAAATTTCAATAAATTAGTGAAAACGAGTATGGCCTATCGTTTCCCTATTCCATACTTAGGCACTTTTTCGATTGCGGTTTCTCAGATAGGTGGGCTCAAGATTGTGTTTCCAATGTTCCGCGACTTGCAAATAGTACCCCGAGTTCCGCAATATACAAATTGATCGTTGGACTACCCCATCATGCCCTCTTATGTGTTATGCGCTTTGCAGTCAACACTTCTGAGACACACAATTTGACTCGACTCTCGGGCCCTCACCTCTGCTGGTTATACCTTGTAACCCTATTTTGAAGCCCGACCGATCGCTTTCGATAATTAGCCATTCCTTAATTTTTGTTCCCTGTCCCTGCCACCTTCGTAATTCTTTTTGAATATGCAATTAGTAAGATTTAATGCTAACAGGTCATCATGAAGGAATCGTAAATATTTCCATTAATGAGCGAAAGGATCGAGGAGATCTCCCAGACTTCCGCGATATACAAATTGACTGTCGGACTCCCACATCATCCCATATTTCGTGTTACACATTTTTCACTCAAAAGTTCTAAGACATAAAATTTGACCGTCGAGGCATCATGTCTCCTGGGGAACCCTTGTCACCCTAGTTTGAAGCTCGTCTGATTACTTTCCATACTTACCCATTTCTTGGAATATCTTTCGTGGATCCTCGGGTTGGCGGGTTCATGAAATATCCAATTCCTAGTCATTGTTTCATGTGCCCTCCACCTTCACACTTCTTTCCAAGTATGCAATGACCAAGGTTTAATGCTAACATTTCATCATGTAACAACCGTGAATATCTTCATTAATAATCAAAAGGCTAGAAGAGACAGTCACATTAACTATCGCTACACAACTTGCCCAGAAACATGCAGAAAATATATTTCCAGGTAATGGGATATCTATTACAAATTTCAATATATTAGCCAAAACGAGTTTGGCCTACAGTTTCCCTATTCCATACTTAGCCACTTTTTTTATTGTGGGTTACCGGACAGGTGGCCTCACGACCGCGCTTCCAATGTTCCATGTCCTGCAAACAATACCCGAAGTTCCGCGATATACAAATTGACCACTAGACTGAAATTAGTAAGATTTAATGCTAACATATCGTTATGCAGGAACCGTCAAGATTTCCAGTAATGAACGAAATGCTCAGGGATATCTCCCATTAATACACATTAAACCAAGATCCGTGGAGGGTTATATTATCCCTTCCGATTTTTCATCTCAAGCAACATGGAATGTCTTTCACGGGTCGCCGCGTTGGCAAGTTCAAGAAATCTCCAATCCTTAATTGCTCTTCATCGTACCCACCACCTTCGCACTTTTAAGTATGCAATTACTAGTCTTTTATGCTAACATCTCATCATGCAAAAACCGTCGATATTGTCATTAATGAGCAAAAGGCTCGAGGAGATCTCCCATTCACACACATTGGACCAAGATTTGTGGAGGGTTATATTATCCCTTCCAAATGTTCATTTCAAACATCGTATGGAGAAAACATACGTTCTCGTAAACTTATGCAACAAATCGATAGTAGTTATGTGTAGATACAGTGAACATCTTCGGGAGTGAGGACCAGAAATTCCAGTGGTCCAGGGCATACTCTTACTATTCATCCTGTTCCGCCAAGAACGAAGTAATTTGGACCTCTGGAATCGCTCGTGCATGTTGTGTCCCTAATTTTTTTGAATGTAAGGAGGTTGTCTCTTGGTGTGTCGAAAAATATATTTCAAGCCAAAGAATTATTCCACTGCGCGACCATTCTCCTGCTTCTTTGTCACCTCAGGTCTTTCGCAAGATGTTAAGATTGTCAGAGCCAACATTGACCTTTAGGGGACAAGACTGCAAGAAGTTCCTAAAAAGGCATGATAATAGGTTGGACCTCTTACTCAAGTTCCTGGAAGACCTGACAATAGTTCGTGAAGATATCACAAAGTTGCAGGTTAGTTCTTTTAGAAATCCATTCTGGGAAATTGCCTCGATGTTTACAAGAATAATGAGACAGGAGTCCATAGCAAGCATTTCCCGCATGGTTCTTTATATTTTGTATTTCACAGTCAAGAAAAAATCCATTTTTTATTGGGGGAAGCTAATTTCCATTGAAATTTATTCCCAATTGTCACGATTCAAAGAAGGGAATAAACTTTATATGTCATCCTACTTGGTTTTCGCGATAGCGCATTGTTGTTTGTTTCCAAAACTGTCTCTGTCCAAGAAGGTAAACTATGAATTTGACCTAGTAACCTTCTGGTACTAGGCCTTGTGGAGGCACAAGGCCTCCCATTGTTTTCGTGAGGTTTTTAATGAATTTGTCTTGGTTTTCAAATATTTATTGTTAGGAAAGGATGCTCCTCGGATGTCTGACTAGGCAACCAAGTTTTTGGACAGGAAAGGGACACTTGAAAAAATGGAAAATTACAATGTAATAATGATTTTTGGCTCCAAGTAAAATCTTGCTTTCCTTCCATGTCACATCATGGACAAGATGTTTGTTACAAAAATAGTAAGGCAATACAACTACTGGTTGCATTTTTTCCATGAGAAGAGAAAAAATCAGTTCATTCCTCTTCCTTGGAAAGCCGGGGACTTCATGTTCAGGAACGTCAATAATATTGATGAATTCACAGGCCATTTCAACAACTTGAACCTAAGATATGTTGAAAGGCTAAGAGGGTTCAACACTAATGGGATTTTTCTATAACATTTACTGGTAGATGGATTTAGCAACTCTTTTATCCATACACGCCTGAACGAAGACAGAGAAAATGATGACAACACTCCTTCTCCTGACGATGGCGATGTAGAGACATTGTAAAGCACAAATGAATTGTACAAACAACAAGGAAAAGGCTCTGGTGAGAAGAGTGTCCAATCCCTGGCTAACACTCCCAAGAGAACGACATCATAGAGCATCGCTCCAATGGTCCACCCCAGTAAGAAAGAAACCCATAATTCTTCAAACGGAGGAGGAGATAAGAACCCTCCTCGTGGAAAAATTGATAGTTCTCACAATCTTCCCGTGACGAAGAAGAGAAAAAACTTTGTAGGGCAAGCGGAAGAGCCTGAAACTAAAAGTGAGGACATGGAACTTGATTCTACTCTGGATAATGTAACGCTGATCAGCCCACGGACGTGATGCACCATAGTTCCATAATGGAAATAGCTGAGATCGACATTTTTTACGAAGATGAATCCTTCGTATTCTAGAGCGTTGTTTTTTACAAGAAATCTAAAAATTTAATTATTGAAAAGAGAGATGTAAGAAATAAGAAAGGGAAATCTCGTTCAGAGATTAACCTTAGGAACATGCAGTCGTCCCAAATCTCTCTACTTCACCGAGCAACCATAGATGCTCTTGATGATTCCATTGGAGGCATTGAAGCAAAGAATGTCAGACTAAACGACCAAATCAAGGAATTGGAGGAAGCTTTGATTCCTACCCCATTATTTTCCAGTCCTTTAGCAAAAACTGTGCATGCCACCCCTGCAACCAAGTTAAAAGGATCCTCCAGCCTCCTCACATCATGTAGAGGCTATGTGGAGAAGAATATCAATAAAAGAATGGAGCTAATTATTGAATCCTAGGAAACATCACAAAATGTAGCTTCCCTTGGAACAAGTGCACATGCTTTGCACGAAAATTTGCAGACGGATTTAAAAAATGAAGAACGTTTCTATCTAGAGACGGTGATCCCTTTTGGAAACCATGTCACCAACATGTCAGATATGAGAATAAGAGAAGAAGATATCTCCTCCCCAAACCGGATCAAACAATTAAAATCATGCTGGAAAGAGAAAGTTAAGAACCTACATCTCATTGTCGATTCATGTGAACAAGCCCTATCAGAGAAAGAAGAATTATTCAGAAACCTAACCGAAATAGACTTAGCCGAAAGTACCAACGGGGTTCAAGACCCAAACTTAATCCTCAATTCCTTGTCTTTAACCAATAAATCCTTCGATGAACAGGTTGATATTTTAAAGGGGTTGTCTTTAGAAATTTTTTATGGCATCCTTGAATATGGTCAAGATGACGTGGACAACTGACTAGTGGACTATTCGTCATAGAATGAAGAAATTGAATAGGCTCTGCATAGTATTTCTATCGATCTAAAGAAATTCTAAAACAAGCTTTTCAACATAAAAATCTAGGATGAGATTAATGTGGCCCCCATGAGAAGCTACATTGAAGAATGGAACCAAAGAGGAATCGACAATCTCACCGACAAAGGGCAACAATTAGTTGGCACACTTCAAGTGGTCGTCGACGAGAGAAATAAAAAGGCATCAACAAACAAATATCAAAGGGAGAAATAGATACCATCATAGTAAGTCTATACTGATCACATCGTTCTTTCTTTATCAATCCAGTTATTCCACCTCTTTAAATAGAAATATCTAACCAAAGACTGATAATTTCCAATTTCTTCTTTTCAGATCTTCCTCTCTATCATCGCCCACTTCCTCTTTCTACAGTCCTATTTCTTGTACTTATTTATTTTATGGTCTGTGGGAGCCCCAATCCCAGTCTATATGAAAAACGCATTTAAATTTCCAGAAATATGTAACAGACATTATTATTTTTTGATAAATTTCAAAGAAAACTACTTTGAGAACAATCTCGATGGTGCCTTGTGACCCTGTTTTTGGAATGCTAAATTAGTTCTTTTTATGCATATCGATCATCTTCTTTTATTTTTATGTGCTGAGAAATTTTTATCTTCAACTATTCTGGATGTCAAGAAATTGTGTTTAATAAATTTGAATGTTTAATGTGTGTGATTCCTGGTCCTTTTTTCCAGGAACCTTTATTTCAAAACAAAAAAAAACACACAAAAAAAAAAGCTACTTCTATCCTTTTGTATCGCTTCAAGTCATTACGACAAAAATTTTCTAAGTCCCATATTTGAAATATACACGTCCTGGAAAAAACTTAAACAAGAGTATTACATCTATAAAAAATGCAATAGGATTGACATCCTCGTTAGATTGTCGTTTCGGTGCTAACAGATTAATCTGCAAGAATATCCGCATAAATAGAAACCTTCAAAATTATTTTACCTTTTCCAAATTACCAGTTGGAACTATACTAAAATGCCCAGTTGGTGCTATACAAAGATGCCCTCTTCCTAGAGAGAAATTGCATATCAACCTCTGCAAATGTATAGGAAAAACTACTTAGACACTAGACACATTTTCAAAAATATATATATATTTCTTTCTTGTCCACCACATGTAACTTTATTTATCATAACACATATAGAGATAGAAAATTCAAATGATCTGTTTAATAGAATAAAATGCTTTGAAAAAGTCACTTTCTCGCTAATTACTTGTTAACCCCATATTAATATAATATTATGATTAACTAATTCAGGAATTTGGGACTCCGACTCTTTGGGGCTCCGGCCTTACTTCCGTAGTGACAATATTCGTGGGTCATGTACCAGCCTAATGTCTTATGGTTGGCGTGTCACACAGTGGCACGAGTCATTTTCTGCATGGATACCACCTTCCCACATGTCCGCTGCTTCGAGATTCTATTTCTCCGTCGGTCTCGCCATAGCAGTGCATTTATTCACATTCCAACCCGGCAGGGACTATGCTATCATGCAACACTTGTTACCTTAGCAATCATAAAAAAACATTTAAGGATTACGACCTTATTAAGGTAGGAAGGATGATCAAATTTGGGATTGATGGTGTTTTTTTTTCAAGGAAACAAATACACAATTTTATTTATATAAAACAAAATTACATTGTAATATGCCCCAAGGAATTCAAAACTAAAGGCTTTGTAGCCAGTTGGAGCAACAACTCTGCATACATGTCTTATATATCAGTGAGCTATATAAAAAACGATAGTCGTTCCTCAACTTTAAAGGACATTTATTACAACTTTCAAATTTAAGATTGGTAAATTGTACACTATCATAAATCTTTGAGCTATATCTTCAAAAAAGTATGACTATTCCATGACTTAGAAAGACAAAATAAATACAAAAATACAACTTTTAAAGCGCTAATCTACAATTTGTCCATTGTCAAGAAAAAAGGAATTATATCCATGGTGCATGAGGGAGATCAACTATGTGCCCATCTTGAAAAATGGAAAAGGTCTAGGTGCGATCAACTATGTGCCCATCCTGAAAGATGGAAAAGGTCTAGGTGCCACGCTCCAACCCCATTGCCTCTTTTGAAAGGCCATACACTACTTTTTTCATGTCCCTGTACGTATGAAACAAAGAAATGTGTGAGAAGGTCGTCATATGTTGTTGTATATCATCAAAAAGGTTCTGCAACATCATGATTGATGGTGGTTTTATACTAACATAGCTTACTTTTTCCTTTGATATTTTCATCACTCTATAGGAATTTAGACACTTTATTTTCATTTTTCAATTTTAATTTTTTCTCATGAGAGAGTATTATATCGTCTTGGATGTACCAAAGTTTTAACCATTTATCAAAGTCATTTTTATAACATATTTTTAGTCGAATATGGGTTAGGCACAATTCTAGGGTGATGATGAGAAGCTCGTTCGTCAAGTTTTTCTAATTTATGCTTATATACAATGTATTATTTTAGGGCTTCACAATTAATAGGAAACATACAAACATCTATAAGGAGAATGGGGAATTGAAATTATTGATTATGATATCAATTGTATAACATGAATATGATTCATTTTCAAAATATTCTTTAATAGACAAGGTCAGTGCATCATTCAAAGGTACCAAACTGATCCATTCCCCCTTTTTCAATTTGTCATAAACCAAGGCATCATTCAAAGGTACCAAACTGATCCATTCCCCCTTTTTCAATTTGTCATAACTCAAAAAGTTATTTCATCTTTCTAAGGTATTTTTTTTTCCTCTAGGGCTCAGGGTCCAATTTAGAGTCTTTCATACTTTATCTTCCTCTCCCATTGGTTAAGCACTCCATACCATATTATACAACTTGTATTTGCATCTTTTGTATGTATATATAGTCTCATCTAGATTGGGGTCTTTTTCTTTCTTTGACTTATTAAATATGGGAAGTGCTAAATATGAAAATATCATTCATAATGTATTTTATTGTAATTTTTTACTAAAATAATATAAATTTTGTTGTTTTTGTTTTTAAATTTATACCTAAATTGTAAATAGTTAAATATTCTCCTTAACCTTGCTTATGTTTCCTTGAGTTTTATTCACTTATGAAAATGATCATGTAAGATAATTGTTATCTATAATTTAATATAAATGTTTAAATAATTAGCCTTGTCAATAATGTTGTTGGGCCTTTGGCTTGCTCCATGCCAACATGTGCCCAATTCAAATATCTGTGAAATTTCCCTTGGAAAAAAAAAATATTTCAATAATTATATTTAATATGCATTAGTTGTTGGGATTTGGTATTTTGTAATGGATTAAGGAAATGACCAAAATCTAACTAAATGACTTGTAATCATGGCATTTTCAATAGTGTGGTAGATTATGTTATATTGGATATCCCCTTATGCAACAAAATTTGTAACTTTTACATATCAGATGCTCATGATCTTGACTCAGATAACAAACCCTTAATTCTAACTCTAAGCATCGCCCTACATAAAATTCCCATGGAAGATAGTTCTAATAATGAAAAGCACTTAATCTTTAACAAAAACGAATATGATCTTTTTTTCTAGTGGATTTAGAAAATGAATTAAATCTCTTTGTAAATAACAACAATATTGCACAATGAGCATGCAGTGTAGCAATAAAGAAAGAGGACTTTTCCCCTACTCATCCAAGTACAAATCTCACTAAGGTTTCTTCTCATGAGAAACCAAGGGGGTCTTAAGCCCATCTAGGAACACATGCAAGGTATTGCACCCCTCAATTCATATGGGGCTAACAAGGCATTAATAATCACACTCTTGCTTAAGTTCTTGAGGGTGGGTAAAGTATTCCAAAAAATAATTTATTAATTGGCTCTAGATTGATTGGTTAAGAGGAGAATTCATTGTCCTATACACCCTGGTTCAAATCCCACTTACAACATGTTTGCTTTTTGTGGGTCGATTACGATTGCAATGGTACCAACAATCTCTCTCTCGCTTAAGTGCTCAAGGGTAGGATAAGATGTTTCCAAGCCTTTTTATACTGGTGGGATAACTTGAATGATCGAGTCTTTTGAACTTCATGTAGGAGATCTCAAGGTCAATCATTGAGGCTGGTTGCCCCTGGTTGCCTCTATTGCATGTCTCACTCCATGTACAGACCACGTTAGGCATCACAATCAACATCGACAAGTTTAAATTAAGGACCATCCATGAAATGTGTGGAAGTTCCTAGGGATTTCCTCATGAGGTTCCCTTAAAAAAAAACAGATAACAACAATATTGAGGATATTTATCATGACTTTGCAATCAATCTCTCAACTTATATGAACAAGTACTTTTTCGAAACTTCTTGGAAAAATGAAAATTGAATGACCAACCCTAGCATGTCAAAGATTACAAGATTCCTAGGAAATCTATGAGGGAAGGCTTTGACAATTCTCTAAAATCTATAAAAATTAATAATTACAAAACACTAATTTAGGAAAAAGAGATATTATATAAATAGAAAGAAATCTCTTAAACCTATCTAAATTTGAACCTAAAAAGTTATGTAGACAAATTCTAATGTGCAAAGCTATATAAAATAATATGATT
This sequence comes from Picea engelmannii, assembly GCA_009831015.1. Lineage (NCBI taxonomy): Eukaryota > Viridiplantae > Streptophyta > Pinopsida > Pinales > Pinaceae > Picea > Picea engelmannii. The sequence continues at coordinate 518,410 of ML779812.1, forward strand.
GCTATGAGTGAATGCAATTTGTGCCTTAAAAAGATTTATGAATCCATTAATGTTCAAGACAACATTTGGACCCCTATTATAAAGCAAGAGATTAGATTTTTACTTTGGATGATAATGAGTATGGGCTTAACTATTTAGCAAAGGACATCAAAAGTTATCAAGTAGAAATCCTAAAAATTGGAGGCTTTATTATTATTCATCATAGTCATGGACCTTTTTTTAAACCAAGATTGGGTAATATTTGTATTAAAGGTGGCTAAAAAGGTAGTCAATTACATAGAAAGTTGACATGTTATTTCAAACAAAATTCATGTCAGCACAATCATGCAAAATTTTAGTTGTGTCAATTTTTGCATACTTTTCCTACTCCCTCTGAAGAAAGGGGAGTAGAGGAGAGTTTTCTTGAAGAAGCACTTCTTTCCAGATTCTTAATTACAAGGATGTATTCTTACATATTGATTACAAAGAAAAATACAGAAACATAACATAGATTATCACTTGCCAATTTTAATCCCTCCCTTAGTAAATTCCAGTAGTGCTTGATGTCCCGAGAGGATACCTTTCTAGCCTCATAAGTCTGATTAGATTTCCTCCCCCTTGTGAAAAGAGGGGAATGGATTGGATCTGACTTCAGGGTTTCAACGAAGGATTTAATCTTCTTTACTGAATTTGAAATGTTATTATCTATTTCTTCTACATCCTCTTCTTCCTCCTTTGATTATTTTTCATTCTCTTCTTCTTTTTCTTCAACCTTTGCTTCCTTTTCAACTGAAGCATTTGTCTCAATATTCACAAGGGGTGAATTTTTTATATTATCAAGATTTGTTGATCCTGAAGTGGGATCCAATTCTTCCCTTTTTAGGTTCCTCCATCATATCTTCTAAATCTATATTCTCAAGGACTTCGAACTGATTCAAACTCTCATCAGTTTTCCTTGGCTATGATGACCCCTTACGCTGAGATTTTATACACTTGATTGTGACCATTATAAAGTTGAATTCATTTTTTGTCTTTTGTTGTGAGGAGGGTTGCTCCTCTAAATATTTTGAATAGCTTTGGGAAAAGTTCCCATATTCATGACAAATATGACACTTGAAAGGAATATTTTCATAATCTAAGATATGTTGATGGCTCCATCCATCAATATTGATTTTTAGGGCCTCTAGGATTCCCTTCTCTAGACCCATATCCACACATATCTTGCATAGGAGTACAAATTTCCTTTCGCTCCGCTTGGTCAATAGATCTACCCAAATTATTCCCAATGTCTCTAAGAGTGTTTTCATCCCAAAAGATAAGGGGAGGATGGGACAGTTTAGCCCACACTAAGGCTGTTGAGATTTCCTCCTTTGTATTGAAATCCAGGGACCATGGGGACATATATGTTCCCTTGGATCTCATAAAGTAAGGTCCAAAGTGGAATATTAAATATCGCTCTTCTTTATTTGAAAAAAATAAAAACAAAATAACCATGTCGTGTAGCAAAACAAAGTACATGTCCTTTAATCTTAGGAGACCACTACTCAGCCATCCAAGTCTCCACAACTTTTGGATTGGTCCAAAAACATGTAAAATTTCCCAACAATGCTTATTTAGCCAAAATGAGGGATTTTGTTCTTGTCTCTGTAGACAAGAGCTCAAGAGGAATAACTTCCACTCGGTTTACAAATCTCCTAGGTTAAGGTTGGTTTCTTTTCTAAGGGTTCAAAGATCAAACCATGGAACAAAATGCCTCTATTTATACACTAATATTATCTTCCATCTTGAGGAAACGAGAGGTGGCTACTAGGGAAATGTGTTCAACTAACATAATGCAAGTCTTAGTCCTTGAATCTTCCAGTAAGGATGGTTTCAGGCTTGAGGAAACCTGGATCAGATAAATAACAACTCTTCTAGCCAACAACAATGGATTCTTCATCTTGGATCGACCTCCCTTGCATAGTTGTGAGTCCATATTGATCACAGAGGGAAAAAGTGGCTGCGGTAAACCCTAGCCACAAAGGAAAATGCTCACTCATACTTTCATCCCTAATTCCTCAAAAAATATAGTCATGGAATTTTCATTATATAATACAAACAAGGTTTCTTTGAACCTTGGACCAAAAGCCTCGTTGTTTATATTAAAATGTGGTGACAAAAATAATGCCTTAAATTATACAACCATTATGATTAGTCCTCTATTAGAAAGGTTGTTCTTTTCCCCCTACCCTTTTTGGTATTTATATTGACAAGTTAGAGGTATGTTTGTGGTTGTGATTGCATTACTTTGGCTAGGATAGTCATCATCCTTGCTCTTTATGCTAACAATATTGTTCTTTTTATGAAGAGACCCTCTTATCTTAACAAACAACTATGAATTATCAAATATTTATGTTCTAGCTATATCTTGTTAGTAAATATCTATATGACAAAGGTTATGGTCATCAAATCCAACAACACTAGTTACTCCAATTTTGTGCATGGAAATAACTACTTAAAGGAAGATAATTCGTACAAGTATCTTGGAGTTGACCTCCATCGCAAGCTCAACTGGAACTATAGTGTTGATAAAAGGATAACTAGAATGGAAAACCTATTATGGTCTTAAGAACAATTGTAAACCAACTGCTTTTTTGTTATGAAAAAAAAGAAATCCCTCTTTGATGCACTTGTTACTCCATTGATATAATATGGATGTAAATTTTGGGATTGCAACATTTCTAGATAAACTAGAGGAAAATTAAGAAAATCTAAAAGCATTTTGTAATTTATAATCTTAAAATTAAAAGCAATACACCCTATCTAATCCTCCTCTTGGAAGATGGAATTCCACTCATCAAGAGAAATGATATGATTGGGTATCTAATGTAAAAGCACATGATAAATAACATGAATGATACAAGTGATCTATAAATTTGGGACTTACAGCCCACACACCTCACCAACACAGATACTTTATGCCATATGGAAAGCAAGAATCTATTTCAATGCAAAAATATTACACTTTGAAATTTAAATGTGCATACACAATACTTGTGCAACCAATCCTTTGTTCATGTGTATAAAGGTTGCTATGGTTAATGCTTCACAACAATATGTGAACTCTATTTTAGTTAGTTTTTTCAATTGTCATTCATATTATAGAACGAGCTTTGGGATCAAGGTCACAATATGGAAGATATTTGGGAGGCACATGTTCCTCCGGGAGGCCTATTTGAATGTAGACATAAGTGTCTTTATAACACAATCAATAATTTGTAACATCCTTCTCTTGAACGCACTGAGCGGACTTATTCTCTGAGGACACTTGCGTGCAAGTGATCCGGTTCTTTATACGATTGGTTTTGTTTATTATGATTATGAGATATTAGGGATTTGATGATATGTTATTTTTGTTGTATTTACATCGACATGTGCTATTGATTGGGTTCTCCTGAGTGTGTAGGAATCTGAACGTTTGAGGATGTCAAAGCATCGATGAAACTATGTGGACTCCAGATCGAGTGAGGGAGTGGACTGTTAGGGTTTGAATGTTGTTGGTGTGACATACGTACATATGATTAGATATTATGATGTTGATTGTTATTGCTGACATGATTCATTGACGGATGCAGGATGACGATAGCTTGTCGACCAAACTCACATTTGGAGTAAAGAGGTCATGCACAACAACCAAAGACATTAAGGGAGAGGTGTGGTAGAAGCCCTACCACAACCTACTAGCACTCACGTCGTGGCTTGAACTGTAGGTTAACGATTACCTAGTTCAAGAAGACCCACGATGTCATGAGGGCAGATTGTGGTAGTCACTCACGATGATTCTAAGGGGCACGCAATAAGGCAGGGTCCTCATTCCTTAGAGGCCCTTAGTCTCCCACAAGATCACCTGACAGAGTATTGACTCCATGGGTTTGACGTCTACCAAATTCAATCAAGAGGCGAGTGGCACCCTTGGAGCACATAGTGCGTCTTAAAGGGCACGTCACACAAATAAAACAGAAAGAGGCGAGTGGCACCCTTGAAGCACGTAGTGCGTTCTGAAGGGCACGTCGTGATTTTAACTATGGTAATTTAATAAACCTAGTGCTTAGAAAACTATGCCCCCTTAGGACCTAGTCGACCTTAAAATAAATGATGATATGAGTAAAGTTTAATAACTAAAAGTTCCCTTAAAAATTGTCGCCCAACCTAGTGAAATTAAAACCTAGGTCTAAGTAGAACATGTGGACAAAGAAAAACTAAATAGACATGTAACAAGAAAGGGGGTGGTAATAAATTCAAACTTTAATTATTAAAGTAAAAATTATAATGGAGGATTAAATTTATTAAAAGGGTAAATGGTTTTTTTGTCTACACTTGCTAAATTTGATTTTTAGTTAAAAAGAAAAGGGGGAAACTTAAAAGAAATGGAAACTTAAAGAAAAAGGGGAATGTCCAACTTAGTAAGGAATCTAGCCCTTGGAACCTTCTATTTATGAACTCAACTAGGATTTAAGTAAGGCGTAAGTCATTTAAGAATTGTAAGGGGATATTGGGACACCGAGGAGCGTTTTTAGGAGCACTTTTAGGTGGGTGAGAGAAATAGGCAAATTTAATTAATTAATAAATTATTTTTTTGGTGCAACTAGGGGATCGGGTGACATGTGTACAGGGGAGGTTTGTCCTAATTAAATTTAATAAGAAGGATTCTCATGACGGTTTGGGAAACTAATCACTTGACAACTCTATAAAAAGGATGGTAGAGGAGGAGTATGGATTACATCTGGCTTGTGTAACATTACGTTGCCGAAATTTTATCTTGACTGAATTTTCTCTTGTGGGAGTTGGGATACCCAGCTCGAGTGACGAGTGGTAGCTTGACCTTGCGAGGTGAGTTGGGAAGCTAAAATTCTCTAGTATTGTGTGTGTGGCCCCTTTGCAGCTCGAGGGGCTCAGGGGGAAGAAGAGTACCCCTAGCGTTGGCTGGGAGGTACTGGTGAGGTCTTAGTGGTTGGAAAGCAACACTTGGATGGAGCACAAGAAGGAATCATACGGAGCGCAAGAATGAGATAGAGACTTATGGTTATTTGTTGTCGGTTACAAGTACGAAAGCACTATTGTTTTGTTTAAAATAAAATAAAATTTTGGTCTAAATTTTCTGTACATGAATATCTGTAATGGCGAAGGTTGAAATTGATTTTGGACAACAATGGTGAAACATAATTCAATAATTTTATTTCCATCTTAGAATACAAATTGTGGCAATGAATTAGTTTCAATATTCCCCTATTGTTTAATGAAAAATGTCCGTTTATATGAATTCATGGTCAACTTATATTGAGTACTGAGAATGCTATAAAATAAAACGTTAATAGTAGACATTATACTCAGTATTGAATTCCTTGTTAACTTGAGTTGATCAATAAGCATAGTACCATAAGTTTGAGTTGATATTTACATTAATTCTTGTAACACAGGATGGTTGCACCTATTAATTTTTGCTTGTTATCTTTGTGTATCTTTTATTTCTGGAGTTACTGTCTAGTTTTCGCGTGGCCAGAATGAGCCACGAACTCAAAACCTTTCTTGTGTTTTTTTAACCCCTGCTTGTGTTTTCTTTTTTCCCTGGATGCAATTTTTTCTTTTATATCCAATTATGGCACATCAAGTGGAATCTATTCGTAAATTTTTATGTAATGCCTTCCACTCCTTGCCTTGCGTTTTTATCTTTTAGTCCAGCTGGACTTCATTAAAAGTTGAACGATGATCCCTCACAGGAGGTAGTAGCAAGGTCCCATCTCCCAGCCACAATCATATGGATTATATGATTAACACCCAATGAGGATACTAGCCATATAAACTAGCTAATAACTACAGGAAAGATGCTCATAAATCTGCGTTGTTTCATTATTTTGTTTCTCTATGGCGAAGATCTGGATGCAATTTTTTGTTAGAAAAGTCTGTATGACAAATCCTTTTGATGTGTATAGTAACTGGGCTTCCAAACAAAGAACAATGGCATTATGGCTTTTTAAGGTTTTGATATTGACAAAGAATTGTTTCTGAATGCTCACGTTCATTGTTTTTTTTTTTTAAGTAAAAAAGGGAGAATCCTTCTATTCAATCCATGAAAAAGTGCAAGTAATACAATGATTTGCGGATGGGAAAGACCCCTCAGAAAGAGAGTAGGGGATCATTTGAAACTAGCCTATGCTAAAAGAGAGCTCCATAGAGCGCATGGGCAAAGCAAGATGGAAACATTACAATGCAAGGAGAAAGGACCGGATCACTGTGTTGAGTGGTGAGGATCCTTTCTACCTTTTTTTTTCCGGACATCAATCCAACCAGAGGAGCTGGTAGGCTCAACAACCTTTACCACCAAAGCCAGGTGGTCCGAGGAAGTGCCATGATCTTGAGCTGCTGAATTCAGTTGTGTTTCTTTGTCGCTGTCCGAGTTGTCTGATTCATGAGGTCGCTTCTGAGTCACTGGGAGTGATGCGGTGATCATGATTGTGTCAATTGTTTCCCCTTTTTCGTGAGGTGGGTGCAGGGACTTAGTTGCGGGAAGTGAAATCATGACTTCTGAATCTTCAGGATTTTGCATCGAGGCTGCAGGCTGGATTTTTGGGTCGAGAGTTGGCTGCTGGGAGAAAGATGGGGCCTGCGAGGGCAAAGAGGAAGGCGAAGGAGTTGGAGCAGCTTTGTGATGTTGCTTGTTGTCGGAGGAAGGGTTCGGGCGGCTTTTGTGAGATTTTGGTCCTTTCCAATCATTGGCTCTTCTCCGTGCTCCAGAAGTTGAAGGAGGGGTGGGGGAAAGAGGACAAGTTGCCTGGAGGTGCCCTGTTTGCTGACATGAGCGGCATCTGAAGGCGGTGTTCTCATAATCGACCATCTGGATGAAAGGATCTCCATCACCCCAATCTATGAGAATCCTATCCGGAAGCCCTTGACTGAGGTCAATTTCAATGCAGATGCGGGCGAAGGTGACGAATCCTTTCTCTATTTTGTCTGTGTCTATCTTGATAAATCTACCCAATGCATTGCCCAGGGTGGGTAAAAAGTTTGGTGAATAAAAATGCAGGGGTAGATTGGGTAGTCTTACCCAGACCGGTGTAGTCATGGCTGTCATGGTCAGTGGGTTGAAATCTGGGAACCATCGCTGCATGGAGAGACCAGATCTGCCCCAGAACCAAGGACCTTGCTCTAGCACGCGTTG
>ML779812.1:535799-587136 GCA_009831015.1 Picea engelmannii
GCTGCTTTTACCTCCTGGGCCTTTAGCCCCTTCTTCCCACAAGACAAGATGTACCCTGGCGGTCATCCTAATGGCCAGACTAGGGGAAAAGGATGGATGAGCGGGGTTTTAAGATGAAAAAGTGAGAATATGAGGGGAGCGGATGATGGTTCTTCAAACCCCCTTTGGTGGCTAGCCAAAACCCATGAATACCAACTTGCTAAGCCACCCCATCAATTACCCCAGCGATGGTCAAGTAGATTAGTGTAAGTTCCAAGCAGTTATCTGAAATGAAAGAGATCTAATGCATACATAAGAAGGTTATAACGATCAAATATGACACATACCATGATACCTCAGATCGATTACCTCATGGAGCAAGGGCCTTTTCTGATGCAAGCCCAGGCCGGTAGTGATGGAGGTTGGTACTGCTGGCCGGACAAGTCTGGCTGAGAAGAAGAAGATGGGTCCTCAAGGACCATGCTCAGGTCGCTCATGCTCTCGGTACTCCATGTCTAGGACCATGTGGGCCTCGAGACATGATCTCCTAGTTATCCCTAGATATCGGGGATAACAAGTACCGCATATCACCCGGAGACAGATGAGCAGACTGAAAGAAAAAACCAAATCTTGGAGGATATGTTGTGTATGTACATTATGGACCAACAAAAGTGTTGGGAAGAGTTCTTTCCACTAGTATAGTTTGCATACATCAACAGTTATCGAAGCACCATTAAGATGGCGCCTTTCGAGTTTCTTTACGGGAAATCGTGTCGGAAGCCTTTGAGTTGAGATCTACTTGAGGATAGGGTCCTGGTTGGACCAGAAGCGATCCAAGAAATGGAAGATCAAATTCAAACAATAAGAGAAAGGATCAAGGAAGTGCGGGATCGACAGAAGAGTTATGTCGATGTGCATCGTGTCGACCGTAGTTATGAAGTTGGCAATCGAGTCTTCTTGTGGATTAAACCGCATAAGAGTCTGATCAAGTTTGGGAAGGGTGATAAACTCTCTCCTAGGTTCGTGGGACCCCTCGAGATTGTGGAAAAGAAGGGGCTCGTGGCCTATCGACTAACCTTGCCTGATTCTTTGAGGCATATGCACGATGTTTTTCACGTATCTATTTTGAGACATTATGTTAGTGATCCTACACATGTTATTGACATGAGTTCCTTGCAGGTATCAAACAAGGGTGCACTCACGGCGGAGCCAATCCGCATCTTGGACCATTGCATTCGACAGATACAACGTCGAACAGTAGATAAGGTCAAGGTCTAGTGGGACAACAATAGTCCGCACTCGACGAACTGGGAGGATGCATATGATATGCGTCAACAGTTTCCATTTTTGTTTGATAGCTAGACCTATGATCTTGTGATAAACTTTATTTTGACACTTAAATATTGTGAAACTTCGGGACGAATTTTAAAACAAGAGGGGGTGTATGTAACATCCATTTCTTGAATGCACTGAGCGGACTTATTCTTTTTTAGGACACTTGTGTGCAAGTGATCTGGTTCTTTATACGATTGGTTGTTTTGATTATTATTATGAGATATTGGGGATTTGATGATATGTTATTTTTGTTGTATTTACATCGACAGGTGTTATTGACTGGGTTCTCCTGAGTGTGCAAGACTCTGGACGTTTGAGGATGATGAGGCATCGATGAAACTCTGTGGACTCTGGATCGAGTCAGGGAGTGGACTGTTAGGGTTTGAATTTTGTTGATGTGACATATGTACATATGATTAGATATTATTATGTTGATTGTTATTGCTAACATGATTCGTTGATGGATGTAGGATGATGATAGCTTTTCGACCAGACTCACATTTGGAGAAAACAGGTCATGCACGACAACCAGAGACATTAAGCGAGAGGTATGGCAGCATCCCTGCCACAACCTACTAGCACTCCCATAGTGGCTTGAACTGTAGGTTAATGATTACCTAGTTCGAGAAGACCCACGATGCCATGAGGGCATACTGTGACAGTCGCTCACGATGATTCTAAGGGGTGCACAATAAGGCAGGATCCTTATTCCTTAGAGGCCCTTAGTCTCCCACAAGATCACCTGACGAAGTATTGACTCCAGGGGTTTGACGTCTACCAAATTCAGTCAAGAGGCAAGTGGCACCCTTGGAGCACGTAGTGCGTCTTGAAGGGAACGTCGCAAAAATAAAACAGAAAGAGGCGAGCGACACCCTTGAAGCATGTAGTGCGTTCTGAAGGGAACGTCACAATTTTAACTATGGTAAGTTAATAAACCTAGTGCCTAGAAAAATATGCCCCCTTAGGACCTAATCGACCTTAAAATAGATGTTGGTATGAGTAAAGTTTAATAACTAAAAGTTCCCTTAAAAATTGTTGCCCAACCTAGTGAAAATAAAACCTAGGTCTAAGTAGAACATGTGGACAAAGAAAAACAAAATAGTCATGTAACAAGAAAGGGGGGGGATAAGAAATTCAAACTTTAATTATTAAAGTAAAAATTATAATGGAGGATTAAATTTATTAAAAGGGTAAATGGTTGTTTTTGTCTACACTTGATAAATTTGATTTTTAGTTAAAAATAAAAGGGGGAAACTTAAAAGAAAGGGAAACTTCAAGAAAAAGGGGAATGCCCAACTTAGTAAGGAATCTATCCTTTGGAACTTTCTATTTATGAACTCAACTAGGATTTAAGTAAGGCGTAAGTCATTTAAGAATTGTAAGGGGATATTGGGACACCAAGGAGAGCTTTTAGGAACGCTTTTAGGTGGGTGAGAGAAATAGGCAAATTTAATTAATTAATAAATTAATTTTTTGGTGCAACTAGGGGATCAAGTGACATGTGTACGAGGGAGGTTTGTCCTAATTAAATTTAATAAGAAGGATTCTAATGAGGGTTTGGGAAACTAATCACTTAACAACTCTATAAAAAGGATGGTAGAGGAGGAGTATGGATCAAATCTGGCTTGTGTAACGTTACGCTACCGAAATTTTATCTTGACTGAATTTTCTCTTGTGGGAGTTGGGATACCCAGCTCGGGTGACGAGTGGTAGCTCGACCTTGTGAGGCGAGTTGGGAAGCTAACATTCTCTGGTATTGTGTGAGTACCCCTAGCGTTGGCTGGGAGGTACAGGTGAGGTCTCGGTGATTGGCAAGCATCACTTGGACAGAGCGTGAGAAGGACTCAGACGGAGCGCAAGCACAAGATAGCGACTTGTGGTTATTCTTTTTCGGTTACATGTAAGAAAGCGCTATTGTTTTGTTTAAAAATAAAAGAAAAATTTGGTCTAAATTTTCTATACATGAATATTTATAATGGCGAAGGTTAAAATTAATTTTGGACAGCCATGGTGAAATGTAATTCAATAAATTTATTTCCAGCTTAGAATTGAAATTGTGGCAATGAATTAGTTTCAGTATTCCCCTATTGTTTAATGAAAAATGTTTGTTTATATGAATTCTTGGTCAACTTGTATTGAGTACTGTGAATGCTATAAAATAAAATGTTAGCAATAGACATTATATCCAGTATTGAATGCCTTGTTAACTTGAGTTGATCAATAAGCACCGTACCATAAGTTTGAGTTGATATTTACATTAATTCTTGTAACACAGGATGGTTGCACCTGCTAGTTTTTGCCTATTATCTTTGTGTTTCTTTTATTTCTGGAGTTACTGTCTAGTTTTTGCGTGGCTAGAATGAGCCACGGACTCAAAATATTTCTTGCATTTTTTTAACCCCTGCATGCGTTTTATTTATTCCCTGAATGCGATTTTTTCTTTTATATTCAATTATGGCACATCAGGTGGAATCTATTCATAATTTTTTATGTAATGCCTTCCACTCCTTGCCTTTCGTTTTTGTCTTTTAGTCTAGTTGGATTTCATTAAAAGTTGAACGATGATCTCTCACAAGAGGTAGTAGCAAGGTCCCATCTCCCAGTCACTATCATATGGCTTATATGATTAACACCCAATGGGGATACTAGCCACAACAATTGGCTAAAAACTGCAGGAAAGATGCTCATAAATCTGTGTTGTTTCGTAATTTTGTTTCTCCACGGAGAAGATATGGATGCAATTTTTTGTTAGAAAAGTCTATATGACAAATCGTTTTGATGTGTGTAGTAACTAGGGTTCCAGACGAAGAACAATGGCATTATGGCTTTTTAAGGTTTTGATATTGACAAAGAGTTGTTTCTGAATGCTCACGCTCATTGCTATATATATTCAAATTTCTATTTAAAATAGTAAATATACAAAAAAAAATTATTGAAAAGGATATGGAAAACACATCAAGAATATACAATCGTTTACTACAAGAATAAAAACAAATGAGAAACATTTTCCCTGCTGTAAAACGATCTCGGTTACTGCAAAAAAATTTAGAAATACACAAATTCCATTGTGGGGGCTTGAACCCGGGTCTCTCTGATGAGAGTCGACCAATAAGACTACAACAGAGCACATATGAAGTAATTGTTGATGACAATCAATTGGCGGTTTGTCAATTCGTGCCTTTACACTCCTGAGTGCGGCCAAAATGGAGCAACGCATTTTTAGTAAGAGATTTGGTAGTGGTGGTTCCCTTGGGAATTTTTTGGCTTTTGCCATTAAAGTCAAGCCATTGTTTTTTTTGTTAACTCAACTTTAAAGGTTTTCAAATTGGAACGTGAAGAGTCTTATTACTAATTAAATTGAAATCCTGGGTTGGCAAGTGGCCACGTCCTTGGATTTTATTTCACCTAATTTTTTCTCTTAAACAATCATTCATTGCAGCACAACAATTCGTCCTGGAAGTGAGTTGTTTTCCAGGTGTTGATTTCCCCTTTTTGGCAGCGAATAGCATTTGAATTTCAATTATTACTACACAAAAAAAATTAATTGCTATTTGAATTGCAATTATTACTACACAGATTTTTATTGCCATTTGAATTTTAATTATTACTACATACAAAATTTATTGCTAATTGAATTGCAGTTATTACTGCACAGAGATTTTATTGCCATTGAATTCTAATTATTAATACACCGGGATTGTAATGCTATGTAAATTTTAAATTAAAACTGCACAGATATTTATTACTATCTGTATCTATAGCGCAACAATAACACAATGGATTCTACTCGTATCCCACAAATAATTGTTACTTCTGTAATTTCAAACTATTTTTGGGATTTTGGCAGCTGGAATATGGTCGGGGTCTATTATGGAGGTTAACACATCAAATTATATATATTATGAAACTTGTCAATATTTTCCGATGTCTTTTTAATATTTCTGCAAAAGGTTTATATAAGTTATTATTGTTTTATTGCCTACAAATTGTTTCTAGGAAAAACTTTTTCTATAGAATCCTTACAAGGAATTTAGATATTTATAGGTGTGTGATACAATGGGAATAACTAACATAAACAATGTAATTTGACAAGTGATGCACCTTGCCATGTTGATACTATGGGTGTGAATAGATTTACAAAGTAGAGATCCTTAACATAAATAGTTGATTCAACAAGACATACACTTTATTATGTTTGGTGCTAGGGATGTAATTTGATCTTCAAGTAGTGATTCAGGTATAGTTCTTGGAGTTTATCCAAGAATTTATGAGATATTATAAATGAACTACATTATTTTAGATGTTATTCAATTCCATCATAAGTTGTTATCAATGGACAAGTTATTGGTGTCTTAGGACTCTGATAGTTTAAGTTGGTACCTTGACGCACTGGTTGTGTTTGTTAAAGGTTTAGATTTGAATGTGCTTGGGATTCTTGTGTGCTCGTCACACCGTGGCGACATGATTTCTTAAGTTTGGATCATTGTGCATGTTGATCGATAGTGCATATGAAACCTGGCTTAGGGTCTCATGCCTCCCGATGTGGATGTTGTTGTATTTATGGTTGTACTTGTTTTTGTAAATTTATTGTGATTGTCTCTCTCTCACCGGGAAGATTCTTTTGACCGATCATCGAAGCTTTTGTGTTTGGATTGATTGAGGTTGTCTTTTAGCTTAGTAGGCGTGATCTTGTGTGTGTCGGGCGGGACGTAGACACCTCCTTGTTCCTTATAACAATCGCCAACCTTGAGACCTTAAATGGTCAAAATCGATGGGAACCTAGGATTGAGCGTTGCTTATGTGTCCTGGAGGTCCTAACCTTTTAGGGTAGGAGGAACAGATAGTCATTTTTATTTTTTCTAATTGATTTTCACATGTTGCATCCGGTTGCATGATGTGCTAGTATGTTGGTTCGTTATGTTGTCTGTTGCCCGGTTGCATGTATCATGTTCGTCATTGAGTTGCATTGTTTGATTGTTGTTGTTGTTACTTCCCTGCTTTAAAAAGAAAAAAAATCTGCAACCTCAACTGGAACTATAGTGTTGATAAAAGGATAACTAGAATGGAAAACCTATTATGGTCTTAAGAACAATTGTAAACCGACTGCTTTTTTGTTATGAAAAAAAAAGAAATCCCTCTTTGATGCACTTGTTACTCCATTGATATAATATGGATGTAAATTTTGGGATTGCAACATTTCTAGATAAACTGGAGGAAAATTAAGAAAATCTGAAAGTATTTTGTAATTTATAATCTTAAAATTAAAAGCAATACACCCTATCTAATCCTCCTCTTGGAAGATGGAATTCCACCCATCAAGAGAAATTATATGATTGGGTACCTAATGTACAAGCACACGATAAATAACATGAAGGATACAAGTGATCTAAAAATTTGGGACTTATAGCCCACACACCTCACCAACATAGATACTCTATGCCATATGGAAAGCAAGAATCTATGTCAATGCAAAAATATTACACTTTCAAATTTAAATGTGCATACACAATACTTGTGCAACCAATCCTCTGTTCATGTGTATGAAGGTTGCTATGGTTAATGCTTCACAACAATATGTGAACTCTATTTTAGTTGTTAGTTTTTTCAATTGGCAGTCATATTATAGAACGAACTTTGGGATCAAGGTCACAATATGGAAGATATTTTGGAGGCACATGTTCCTCTGGGAGGCCTATTAGGATGTAGACATAAGTGTCTTTATAACACAATCAATAATTCTCTCCATTTTCACTTAGGTCCAGCTTTATCTTCTTTGGGGTTTATCACTTCCTTAATAGCTCAACACCTGTATGATTTACTCGCTTAAGCATTCATAGCACAACAGTTCATTGGTTATAAATATTGTTTGCTTAAGACGATGACAAAGTAATCAACACAACCATCAAAAGCATTAAACCACAAAATATCTCCTCGTTATGCCTTACAAACCATCGACCCAATTCACAAAACCCCTTGTATCTAGATATCCAATGGCCATTGTATACATATTATCCCTCGACATTGGATATCATGTGTCAATCTTTCAAAACATTGAAACCGACCTTTTGAAAAATATGAAGGGCACAATAGGAATGATCACGGACTAAGTTTAAAATGGGTACTCATGGCCAATACCATAGAACACCCAAGTTGACCAAATAAAGGTGAATATGCATGTGATAGAATTGTTAGAACGTGAATTAAATCATGGTGTTATAGCCCTAGATTTGGTCAAAAAATATATGGGTTGTACATGTAGTTTACCCAATGAATTTTCACACTAGCAAATTAAAGAACCAATACATAGAATGCTTAGTCACATGTGAGGTTGTATAATACATCCAAGTTGACTATGTTTTGGAAATTGACTGAAGTTAAAGGCCTCACAAACCAAATAGGAAATGTATCATAATCAACAATCAAACCAAATAATTACAAGGCCATTACATGGAAATGATAAGCCGCAATTCAATAATTGAGTTCATGTTGTGTTCACACTACCACGACCCAAAAAAACAATAGTTTAATGTGTTAATTAATCACCCAGTGAACATAGCACAATTACAATGTTGTAGGTGTATTTAGTTACTAAATCCAATAATTCTAACAACTACAATAGTTGTGAGTGTTAATGTGTAAGTACAATACTTTTGTGCATCTATATTAAATGGTACACACAATTATATCCAAAAAAGAAAAGTAATCATTCGGGAAGAGAAGCCAACACATGAAGACAACAAGGATTTTTATCTTGGAAACCCATGTAGGAAAAGAAACATTTGATGGGGATTTTTTTTTCTCGAGAAATTGTTTTAGAGGCATGCTATACATTTCTAATTGAGGATTTAATGTATTCTACTCACTGACAAAATTCTAGATTCCTTTGGCTTAGAGATGACCTTTCATCTTCAAACAAGATTCTTTTTTCGAGTCCTTCATTTTTTGCTACTACCCTTCTTCTTCATTTCCTTTCAAGCTCTCTTCCTCCCTTCTTCATTGTCCTTTAATTCCAACAACATTATTTTTTTAATCGAGTTTCTTGGAAGTCCAAACATCAAGATGATTCATTTCATATTCTTTTGTTTTTTCGACTCTTGGGAAATCTAGTTCAAACTTTTCCAAGGTCTTAATTACAAACTTTAAAGCCACGAAAATATTTTGGATCCATTTTTTATCACACCTCTCGATTATGAGGATTTTGGTTCCAAAAGATTTTGTTTAATTCTTTGTATTCTTCTTCTCTACGGTTATGTGCTTGCCTCTTATAATGACATAGAATATAGTTGTCTCTTAGATGTTATGGAGTCTTAAAGAACCTTGCCAAGTCATCTTTATGTATCAATCTTTGACAAATCTCCAAGCAGGGGAGTTTTTGTTGCAGGATGGAAGTTAAGAGTTGAATAGGGACTACCTTTAATCTTGGCGTTAGCTTGTTATCCACTCTATTGGTGGAGATGAAATTTTGTGTTGTTGTAAGTTCTTAGACAATGGTTGCTTTTTTTCCCTTCCCTTTGCCCTTCACTCTCAAAACTTTTATTTTGGTTGTGCAACCCCTAGGATGAAGTTTCAGATGAAGCCTCCAACACTTGGCTTCCCAATATCCACTCAACTTGCAATTCTGGAAAAATATATTGTGACTACAAGGGCTATATGGCATTCGCTTCTTGTCTATGTTCCTCTAAACTCATGGTTGTCTTAGGGAATTTTTCTTGTCATTCTTCCCATTGAAGGAACATACATTAGAGTGCCAGCAATCATTACCCTTGTGACATTTCTTCTTGTAGCTGAAATAAACCAAAGATGCCTTGACATACCTCTTTGGTTTGTGCTTGTACTTTTCAACTTGTTTTCTTGGTTCCCCAAGTGTTGGTGCAATTTTGGAGGGTAGAAACATCTCTTGGTTTCCCTCTTTCAAGATTCTACAAGCACGTTGGAATGGTTTGTTCCCACTCAATTTTCATCTACTTTTTCTTCAATCAAAATGTCTTCTTCTTCGATCCCCCTTGCTTTGACAAAGGTTATCTTGGTGGTTCTAGCTTGAGATGAGTTGTAATCACTCACTTTGTCTTTGCCGCTGAAACCTAGGCCTTCATGTTTGGGCCTTTGTTCAATTACAATGTAGTATACAATCCCTTGGCTTCTTTTGTCTAGCCCTTGGCCATTATAGCCCATTTGTCTCACAAGCTTGGAACCGATGCCTCTAATACACTTTTCAAAATAACCAAAGTGTTCTTAAGAAAGGTCCTTGGAGGATGAGGTTACCATGCCTGTCTCAGTCATAGTATTTTATTATGTAATAGAAATGGAAAGTGTTTGCACTTCCTTAGTCTCTTAGACCATTACTTACAACTTGGCCAATGTCTCAAACTCCTTTTCGATCTCTACTGTCCTCTCCTTCAACTGTCAGTTCTCCTCTTGGATCTACACATTGAAGCCTCTTAACTCTTATGAACTCTCTATTTTCAATGCTTTACCCATGGTGGGTCTACATTTCCTCAAAGTGCTAATAATTGCTTCAAGGAGACATATTCAACCACTTTGATTCCATTATGATTTGTAAACATGAGACTTATAGCCCACATGCCTCACTAACTCAGATACTTTACATAAACCAAGAATTTATATCAATGCATAAATATTATACTCTGAAACTTAAATGTGCATACACAACACTTGTGCAATAAATCCTCTAATCATATGTATGAAGGTTGCCATGCTTAATGCTTCGCAACAATGTGTAAGCTCTATTTTACTTGCGAAGTTATAAATATATTTTACTTAAGACACAAATTAGCATAATTGCCAAAAAGCCTTAAAACTTCACAATACCTCCTCATTTTGCCTTACAAACCATCAACCCGATTCACAATACCCCTAGAACTATATATTCACAATACCTCCTCATTTTGTCTTACAAACCATCAACCCGATTCACAATACCCCTAGAACTATATATTTGGTGGCTAATGCATACATATCATCCCTCCTTAGCACTGGATATCATGTGTCAATCTTTGAAACATTGAAATCAACCATTTGAAAACTATGAAAAGCGTAACAAGAATGACCCATAGACCGAGTTTAAAATGAGCACTCATAGCCAATACCATAAAACACCCAAAATGACCAATTGAAGGGGAATATGAATGACCCATATACCGAGTTTAAAATGAGTACTCATAGCCAATACCATAAAACAACCAAAATGACCAATTGAAGGGGAATAGGAATGACCCATAGACCGAGTTTAAAATGAGTACTCATAGCCAATACCATAAAACACCCAAAATGACCAATTGAAGGGGAATAGGAATGACCCATAGACCGAGTTTAAAATGAGTACTCATAGCCAATACCATAAAACACCCAAAATGACCAATTGAAGGGGAATATGCATGGGATAGAACACTAAAATGGTGGACCTCCCAAATAGTCAAATCCCTTCCACAGGGATCGCAAACTACACGTCAAAAGATAAAAAAAAAAAATTGGATTTACTGTAGATAGGGCTAACCATTAAGCATTCATAGCTAATTCTGGTTGTGCTTACTATGTTAATTTTTGAAATTAGTGTCTATTGTAATTTCTCGAATTTTGGTTGTGTTTATTATGTTAATTTTTAAAATAATTATTAATTGAGATTTTATTTTACTTGATAGTTTTAGGAATGTTTTTCAAATTAACAATTTATCAATTTTAAATTTATAAAAAATTTATGCATTATATTTTTTAAACAAAAAATGATAATTGTTTTAAAATTTAAATAAAACTAGCATATTTTTTAAGATAAGAAGAAAATATGGAAGACAATACAATGTGGATATGTTGTAAAAGGGAAGTAGAGTGTGTGTTGCCGCTTAATATGTTCCACTAACCTTTTAAGTTTCAATTATGTTCCACAATGTTTTGAAACCCATATACCTTTTATTTATAGTGTTCTAACTTATTTTAATGAATTTTCCCACTTATGTGTTTATTTTTACCTCTAGTTATTTGTAAATTAGCGGAAGAGACACTACAAGAGAACCATTATTCTATAAGCAACACCATGTATGTAGAACTTGCAACCTTACAATAAAACTCTTGATTATAAATTTACATGTTAATCTTTAAGATGTTATTGGTTGTTCCTTCTACTATCGTGTATGGAATAATGTTAAAAAAATATAGAAGAGACATTGTTGGTCCCTCCCTATCATAGCATAGAATGATAATTGGGGGAGGGGTCGGGGCTGCAAAAAATCTCTGTGCAAACGACAAAGAATATAGGCTTGGGTTAGTCCCTAGATTCCATATTATTCTTTTTGGAGAATTGATGTCCATTAGATTCTTTACGACCTCGATTACACCTATGTCCATTAGAGAATGTTATATGAATGTTAAGATATGATTCACTACAAGTAGTAGGTATGTATCTATGTTGGACAAGACATCTATTTTTTTGCAAAAAAACTAAGTAGCACGTATATGACCACAATGTTTAACAATATGTGTTGGGAAATCCATAAGAGATATCATTCTTTGTTTTTTTTTTCAATCTTTTTATGTTTCATTTATTCATAAGTTTTTGTGGTCAATTCTATAGTAGTGATTTTGCTTTAAAGATAATGATATCATAAGAAATAAATAAGTTTGACTTTTCACATTATAACTATTGTAATCGTTAATTACTGTATCATTAAGAGCACAAAAAATTGTAAAAATTAGATTATTAACATATTTTAAACATCTAATATTTATAAAAAATATATAATATTTATTAAATAAATTTATATTCTTATATTAAAATAAATTTATAAAAATATATTATTTAACACCTAAGTTAAATTATTATATAAAATGTTGTTTGCCTTGTAATCAAACATATCTCATCGATTATCCCAAGGATTCAACTATGAGGTAGTGTTTGCCCCATCATATAGTCTTTCGCAACAACAACAAAAAAATACATCAAATTGTATGGTTTGTTATAAAATAATATTGAAGTCAAGGGCTTAAAAAATGGTTGGCATGGATGGTGGAGACATTTATTTTAGTAGCAATATGGTAGATGACATTGGTAATGGATTCTCCATGGAGATCTTTTTCGAGGATATTTTGAGGGACACTACTCATGCCTGCACTAAAACCCACATCTGCAACCTTCCTGGGCTGAATATAGCACACATGCTTCTACATGCACACAAAATTCTTTGTTGCTCCAGATGGCAAAAAGTTCGTAGACACAGTTGAGTCTCTACAAAACAATTATTCCCAGCCAAAAAAATGACCAATAGGTAATAAAGAGGAAGTTAGAAAATATAGGGAAAAGAAGAAGGCTCAAACGACCTCTCTCTAAAGGAGGTTTTGCATTTGACCACTCTTAATCAGTGCTCATAAGATTACAGGGTCGGGCAGCTTTAGAGGCTGAGATTGCAAGATTGAAGTGTTTGTTGGCTGATTTTAGGGGTAGATCGATGGGGAATCATGGTCCTATCCCTATCAGAAGTCAAGTCAATTAGAGAGGGCCAGATTGAGGAAGAGGCGACTAACAGTTGGAATTGGTGGCAACTGAGGATGACAGAGCTGCCAACATTCGAACCCGGAGACCGAAGACATCATGTAACGATTTTCAATGTGTCAAACCAACTAGAAATCGTTAATTGGATAATGACAAACAACGAAAATTTGAGAAATAACCTCCCCTTAAAAACACCTTCAGTTTAATCAAGTAATCAAAAATATGTTTTCTATATCAATATAAATATAAAATAAAAATATGATACACTATAAACACAAAACAACTATTAGAATTTTAATATAAATTTTATAAAATATATAAATAATAATAATAATAATAATAATAATAAGTCAAATAAAATTATATGCACAACTCTTGAAAAAAATGGCTATTTCCACCTTGCCTAACTTGTTGATCCCACTCACACAACCTTGTGGCAACAAGGATGGAAGTCTGGGAGAACCTTGGAACTCAGTGTCCCCCAAACTATTTACTGGGACCGATATCTCACCGCGCTAAGGAAGGCAAACATATGTTTAACGAATGGAGTGGATGAACTCATCTGGGATGGAGACTCGCGAGGCACATACACTCCTAAAGCAGGTTATGTACTACTCAGTATAACACAGGCACAACAAGAGGAAAAATGGTGGTGGAAACGATTATGGAAGTTACAATGCCCAGCCAAAGGTAAGCTATTGGTATGGTCTATCCTAGAAAACAAAGTCCCCACCTAGGATATTCTACAGAAGAAGCTCTTTCACGAGCCTAGTTGGTGCCCCCTCTGTCATTCGCGGGAAGAAACGATAGATCATCTATTCATGTGTTGTCCCTTCTCTAGCTCTGTCTGGTCGAAAGCCTCCACCTTAAATCCTGGCATCGGCAGTTGGCATGGAGATACCTTTGAAACAACTCTAAAGGATTGGTTAAAACCAACAACCCCGAATTACTTAAAATCACTGCTAGTACTAACAGCTTGGGGGATCTGGATAGCGAGAAATAATACCATTTTCTGGGATGCACTACAATCTCCACTAAGGGTGGCCACTTCTTCCTTAAGTATTGCAGAACAATTAAAATTTAAACACCCCTTGGGACAAGGCACGAACCAAACTTCTCGATAGGAACAGATCAATAAAGAGAGACCCTGGGCATATTTTGATGGCGCGACCTCGGGTGATCAACTCCACTGTGGGGTGGGTGGCTTCTTATACCTTTCGAAATGACACTTCTTCCTCCTCCGAGCTGGGCTGGGGCCTCGCTCTAATAATTATGCCGAACTACAAGCCTTAAAACTCCTTCTACAATTCGCGACAGAAAAAGGAGTAACTGATCTACAAGCCTTTGGGGACTCTTTGACTGTTATACAGTGGGCTACACAAACACAACTTTGTCACATATCTAGGCTCATACCCTTTCTGGCAGATATATTGAGGACCATTCCTACATTTGACACTTTCTCTCTCACACACATTTACGGGGAAAGGAACGCCATGGCTAATAGGCTTTCCAAAGAAGCATCGCACCTAGCTTTCGGAAGCTGGCATATCACAGAACATACTGAGGCTGGCAGTTTTGAGTTCCATAGGCCGTTCCAAGAAGAGCAAGCATAAATGACATACAGATGGCAGCCAATTTTGAGTACATAAGTAGGAGTACTATGTTGATAACAAAATTACCATTTTTGAAACTCATTATTTTTTGAATATTCAACCTGTGCTAGGGCGGATGCCCACGCATAATATGTAATATTTTGTATTAAAGTTTGTATACTTTCTGAAGATTCACAGAATTATATGAGACACTAACAGGCAATATATATTCATGCTAGCCATACAACAAATATATATCTGCAAATGTAATTTTATAACCCTTTTAATAAAATTACAACTTTTTTCCTTGGAAAAAAAAATAAGTCAAATAAAATTGTATGAATTAAAGCTAAATCTTAAAATAATGATTATTTAAAAAATGTAAGAACTAGTTACATATTTTTCTTTATTTATTTTTTTACATAGTATTTTGGGCATTTCACTTAAGCAATAAAATACACATTTAAAATTTAAATAATCATAAATTCTCAATATTAAAATTTCTATTTATTTTCGTTCATAAATTGTTTTTATTTTCGTTCATAAATTGTTTTGAAAATATGTATATGTGAATTTTTTTTTCTTATATGGATATCTTCTCTTAAATTAACTACATTTTATTTTAATTTTTCACATATATATAAACATAAAGAAAAAGATTTCTAAAACCCCCTTTTTATGGATTTAGAAAAACTCTCTCTTTGATAAAGAAAAAAAAAACATTTTTTTAATAGAAAAAAAAAAAAAAAAAACAATATAACTAGTCAAATAAATAAATTAAGAAAAAAGATTTCGAAAAACTCCTTGCCTTATGGATTTATTAAAACTCTTTTAATAAGCAAAATAAATTATTTAGAGAAAATATCTTTTTCAATACAAGTATCAAATATTATTTTTATTTTTCAAATGATTAAAAGAACGATATTTCTCTTTAAATATTGAAATGCAACCAAATCATTGTTTAAGGAAGTGAACCATTTTATGAAAACAAAGTATTATAATTTTTTTCTAAAATTACATCAATTTCATAACCACAAATGTTAACAAGATAAAATAAATAGTATACACTTGGATTTTGAGCTTTAAAATTGAAGTATGAAAATGGATTCCATTAACTTTTCTAATAATCTCCATTTAATAGTCAACATATGTAATATCTTGAATAAAAGACAAAACCTCAATTAACAATCCAAGTGACCATGTACAAAATCAATATGGTATAATGGAAGACAAAAACTCATTTAACATAACAATATAAATGAACATATACAACATCATGGAAGACAAAAACATTTTACAAAGAAATATTAATTGAGATTTTATTTTACTTGATGATTTTAGGAATGTTTTTCAAATTAACAATTTATTAATTTTAAATTTATAAAAATTTTATGCATTATATTTTTTAAATAAAAGATGGATAATTGTTTTAAAATTTAAATAAAACTAGTATATTTAAGTTAAGAAGAAAACATGGAAGACAATACAATGTGGATATGTTGTAAAAGGGAAGTAGAGTGTGTGTCATAGCTTAGTATGTTCCACTAACCTTTTAAGGTTCAATTATGTTCCAAATTGTTTTGAAGCCCAAATTTCTTTTATTTATAGTGTCCTAACTTATTTTAATGAATTTTCTCACTTATGTGTTTATTTTTACCTCTAGTTATTTGTAAATTAGAGGAAGAGACACTACAAGAGAACCATTATTTTATAAGCAACACCATGTATGTAGAACTTGCAACTTTACAATAAAACCCTTGATTATAAATTTACATGTTAATTTTTAGGATGTTATTGGTTGTTCCTTCTACTATCGTGTATGGAATAATGTTAAAAAAATATAGAAGAGACATTGTTGGTCCCTCCCTATCATAGCATAGAATGATAATTGGGGGAGGGGCCGAGGCTGCAAAAAATCTCTGTGCAAACGACAAAGAATATAGGCTTAGGTTAGTCCCTAGATTCCATATTATTCTTTTTGGAGAATTGATGTCCATTAGATTCTTTACGACCTCGATTACACCTATGTCCATTAGAGAATGTCATATGAATGTTAGGATATGATTCACTACAAGTAGTAGGTATGTATCTATGTTGGACAAGACATCTATTTTTTTGCAAAAAAACTAGGTAGCATGTATATGGCCACAATGTTTAACAATATATGTTGGGAAATCCATAAGAGATATCATTCTTTGTTTTTTTTAGCAATATTTTTATGTTTCATTTATTCATAAGTTTGTGTTAGTCAGTTCTATAGTAGTGATTTTGCTTTGAAAATAATGATATCATAAGAAATAAATAAGTTTGACTTTTCACATTATAACTATTGTAATCGTTAATTACTGTATCATTAAGAGCACAAAAATTTGTAAAAATTAGATTATTAACATATTTTAAACATATAATATTTATAAAAAATATAAAATATTTATTAAATAAATTTATATTCTTATATTAAAATAAATTTATAAAAATATATTATTTAACACCTAAGTTAAATTATTATATAAAATGTTGTTTGCCTTGTAATCAAACATATCTCATCGATTATCCCAAGGATTCAACTATGAGGTAGTGTTTGCCCCATCATCTAGTCTTTCGCAACAACAACAACAAAAAAGACATCAAATTGTATGGTTTGTTATAAAATAATATTGAAGTCAAGGGCTTAAAAAATGGTTGGCATGGATGGTGGAGACATTTCTTTTAKTAGCAATATGGTAGATGATATTGGTAATGGATTCTCCATGGAGATCTTTTTCGAGGATATTTTGAGGGACACTACTCATGCCTGCACTAAAACCCACATCTGCAACCTTCCTGGGCTGAATATAACACACATGCTTCTACATGCACACAAAAATCTTTGTTGCTCCAGATGGAAAAAAGTTCGTAGACACAGTTGAGTCTCTACAAAACAATTATTCCCAGCCAAAAAAATGGCCAATAGGTAATAGAGAGGAAGTTAGAAAATATAGGGAAAAGAAGAAGGCTCAAATGACCTCTCTCTAAAGGAGGTTTTGCATTTGACCACTCTTAATCAGTGCTCAGAAGATTACAGGGTCGAGCAGCTTTAGAGGCTGAGATTGCAAGATTGAAGTGTTTCTTGGCTGATTTTAGGGGCAGATCGATGGGGAATCATGGTCCTATCCCTATCAAAAGTCAAGTCAATTAGAGAGGGCCAGATTGAGGAAGAGGAAACAAACAGTTGGAGTCGATGGCAACTGAGGATGACAGAGCTGCCAAAATTCGAACCCGAAGACCGAAGACATCATGTAATGATTTTCAATGTGTCAAACCAACTAGAAATCGTTAATTGGATAATGACAAATAATGAAAATTTGAGAAATAACCTCCCCTTAAAAACACCTTCAGTTTAATCAAGTAATCAAAGATATGTTTTTTATATCAATATAAATATAAAATAAAAATATGATACACTATAAAAACAAAACAACTATTAGAATTTTAATATAAATTTTATAAAATATATAAATAATAATAATAATAATAATAATAATAAGTCAAATAAAATTATATGCACAACTCTTGAAATAAATGGCTATTTCCACCTTGCCTAACTTGTTGATCCCACTCACACAACCCTGTGGCAACAAGGATGGAAGTCTGGGAGAACCTTGGAACTCAATGTCCCCCAAACTATTTACTGGGACCGATATCTCACTGCGCTAAGGAAGGCAAACATACATTTAACGAATGGAGCAGATGAACTCATCTGGGATGGAGACCCACAAGGCACATACACTCCTAAATCGGGTTATGTACTACTCAGTATAACACAGGCACAACAAGAGGAAAAATGGTGGTGGAAACGATTGTGGAAGTTACAATGCCCAGCCAAAGGTAAGCTATTGGTATGGTCTATCCTAGAAAACAAATTCCCCACCTAGGATATTCTACAGAAGAAGCTCTTTCATGAGCCTAGTTGGTGCCCCCTCTGTCATTCGCAGGAAGAAACAATAGATCATCTATTCATTTGTTGTCCCTTCTCTAGCTCTGTCTGGTCGAAAGCCTCCACCTTAAATCCTGACATCGGCAGTTGGCATGGAGATACCTTTGAAACAACTCTAAAGGATTGGCTAAAACCGACAACCCCGAATTACATAAAAGCACTGCCAGTACTAATAGCTTGGGGGATCTGGATAGCCAGAAATAATACCATTTTCTGGGATGCACTACAATCTCCACTAAGGGTGGCCACTTCATCCTTAAGTATTGCAGAACAATTAAAATTTAAACACCCCTCGGGACGGGGCACGAACCGAACTTCTCAGGAGGAACAGATCAATAAAGAGAGACCCTGGGCATATTTCGATGGCGCGGCCTCAGATGATCAACTCCACTGTGGGGTGGGTAGCTGCTTATACCTTTCGGAACGACACTTCTTCCTCCTCCGAGCTGGGTTGGGGCCTCGCTCTAATAATTATGCCGAACTACAAGCCTTAAAACTCCTTCTACAATTTGCGACAGAAAAAGGAGTAACCGATCTACAAGCCTTTGGGGACTCTTTGACTGTCATACAGTGGGCTACACAAACACAACTTTGTCACATATCTAGGCTCAGACCCTTTCTGGCAGATATATTGAGGACCATTCCTACATTTGACACTTTCTCTCTCACACACATTTACAGGGAAAGGAACGCCATGGCTGATAGGCTTTCCAAAGAAGCATCGCACCTAGCTTTCGGAAGCTGGCATATCACAGAACATACTGAGGCTGGCAATTTTGAGTTCCATAGGTCGTTCCAAGAAGAGAAAGCATAAATGACATGCATATGGCAGCCAATTTTGAGTACATAAGCAGGAATACTATGTTGATAACAAAATTACCATTTTTGAAACTCATTATTTTTTGAATATTCAGCCTATGCTGGGGCGGATGCCCACGCATAATATGTAATATTTCGTATTGAAGTTTGTATACTTTATGAAGATTCACAGAATTGTATGAGACACTAACAGACAATATATATTCATGCTAGTCATACAACAAATATACATCTGCGAATGTAATTTTATAACCCTTTTAATAAAATTACGACTTTTTTCTTTGGAAAAAAAATAAGTCAAATAAAATTGTATGAATTAAAGCTAAATCTTAAAATAATGATTATTTAGAAAATGTAAGAACTAGTTACATATTTTTCTTTATTTATTTTTTTACATAGTATTTTGGGCATTTCACTTAAGCAATAAAATACACATTTAAAATTTAAATAATCATAAATTCTCAATATTAAAATTTCTATTTCTTTTCGTTTATAAATTGTTTTGAAAATATATGTGTGTGTGTGTGTTTTTCTTATATGGATATCTTCTCTTAAATTAACTACAGTTCATTTTAATTTGTCACGTATATAAACATAAAGAAAAAGATTTCCAAAACCTCCTTCCTATGGATTTAGAAAAACTCTCCCTTTGATAAGGAAAAAAAAACATTTTTTTAATAGAAAAAAAAAACAAGAAAACAATATAACTAGTCAAATAAATAAATTGAGAAAAAAGATTTGAAAAACCCCTTGCCTTATGGATTTATTAAAACTCTTTTAATAAGCAAAATAAATTATTTATTGAAAATATCTCTTTCAATACAAGTATCAGAGATTATTTTTCAAATGGATTAAAAGAACTATATTTCTCTTTAAATATTGAAATGCAACCAAATCATTGTTTAAGGAAGTGGACCATTTTATGAAAACAAAGTATTATAATTTTTTATTTTTTATTTTGCTAAAAAAAACACTTTACATCAATTTCATAACCACAAATGCTAACAAGATAAAATAAATAATATACACTTGGATTTTGAGCTTTAAAATTGAAGTATGAAAATGGATTCCATTAACTCTTCTAATAATCTCCACTTAATAGTCAACATATGTAACATCACCATATCAGAATAAAAGACAAAACCTCAATTAACAATCCAAGTGACCATGTGCAAAATCAATATGGTAGAATGGAAGACAAAAACTCACTTAACATAACAATATAAGTGAACATATACAACATCATGGAAGACAAAAACATTTTACAAAGAAATATTTTGTGACTCACTTTCCTCTACAAATAATACATTATTACAAGTTTCAAGTATTTCATAATTACTATAACTTTTTACTTTGGAGTACATGCAACCAATATATTAAAACATTTCTAAGAGGCGGGTATAAGAAACTTTGTTGCTATTTTCAATTGTTTTCCTCGAGAAATTACAAAGGTGAGCTCTACATTTCCAATCAAGAATTTAATGCATGCTTACTTACTAGAAAAATCATAGATGGCTTTGGCTTAGAGACAAATTTTGATCTTCAAACATGCTTCTTCTTCTTAGCCCTTTGTTTGATGTTATTGTCATTCTTCTTCATTTCCTCTCAAAGTTCTCTACCTCCCTTCTTCATTGTCCTTTAATTCAAACATTGTCCATTTTTTCATACCACTACTTGGAAGGCCAACCATTAAGATGATTCAATTCAGCTTCTTGTGGTTTTTTGGCTCTTGGACAATTTAGTTAAAATTTTGCCAAAATTTTAATTACAAACTTTAAAGTGAGACAAATGTTTTGGATCCATTTTGGATCAATGAGACTTCCTAGTATTGCTTCAAATTCTAGTAAAAGTCACACAAAACTTAAGAGAGGGTAGTGTACAGATGTTGATTCTTGGTTAAACCATTGGAAAATAGAGGGGGGAGACAACTTTGCAAATTATTGACACCATTAAACACACTATAACAACTAAAATTAAATATGAAAAGTGGTGCAATGAAGAAATGATGATGATGATGATTAACGTCCAATGAGACCGAATTGGTCTATCAGACCTTAAGAGGGTAAGGAATTACTTGCAATTGTTTAGAATTTTGTTTCTATGCTCGAAAAGCATTAAGAGAAGCTTTCCAAGATCACCATAGTTTTGTTGAGTTAAAAGGTTAGGAAGGTTGGTAGTGTGACAAATATTTTGAAATTTAGATCTAGCATGGGTATAGGCTGAACAATAAAGAGTAAGATAAAGTTAAAGTATTATAAATATACAATTAACCCCAACTTAGAATATCAAAAGTATCTTATTGTTGTATTTATCTTAAAGAAGAAAATTAACATTGCTAAAATAAAATAAAAAAACACGCTCGCATGGCCTTCATAGTGACATTTGTGTTGGGTAAAACATAAAACGCCATGGGAAGAAGGAATATGTAATTGTTATGATAGTAAGAAAGTGGAGGATGAAAAATATTTTATCTTAGAATGCCTTGTCTTTGCACACATTATGTCTCAATTTAAAAATATTTATAACACTATTGATCTTTGTAACTTGGTAACTTATTAAAATCAAATATATATGTGTGTGTGTGTGTGTGTGTGTGTGTGTGTGTTTCTCTCCAATCATTTCAATCATAAAAACAAAATGTTAAAACAAATAAATCAATTCCTTATCAATTTTCTTAAGGCCAGAGAAACTAAAGTTGGTCTCCATGAATGTTAATTATCATTATTGTCATCATTAAATAAAAAATAGCATATTAAAAAACATCTAATTTGTCCCACTTTGTTTAATCGATAAATATTTAAGTTAATTATTCACCATTATTTGAGACAAATATTAGAAATTAACATACATTTTTTTCAAAAGGAATTGAACAAAAACTATATTAAAAGGAGTTGTCCCTAGGAAAACATGATCAAACAGTCTACATAAGATCGCATACAACCTGAATATTTCTATATCTACTACAAAGACAACAAAATTTAGTAGCCTTCCTAAGCCTTGTCCAAAATCTTCAATATTGATTACATCTTTGTAGAATTGTCCTAAACACCACAAAATTTTGAAAAACATTGACTAGATAGAAGAAGTGGAATCTTGAACATCATAGACCCTAGAGAAACGTTGAGGCCCCCCTTCTATGTCCATGGGATTAATTCCATGGTTTGTGTTTCCTATGTCATTTCCTGTACCAACTTCATGGGGACAAAGTATGACAGGATTGACAAAGTCTGAAACAAAGCGTTGAGAGAGGGCATGAACTCTAACATGTTGTATAGTCGATTCCATCTCATCCAACTAATGTGACAAAGAAGCTAATGTTGCCTTGAATTCACTGAATTTTTCCTCCATTCTCCTTGTTAAACCAACCATAATTTCCTCGAATTACCGGAATTTAGTCATTAATTATTGAAGGGAAAAATTGTTCGCCTAATAAAATTCTTTCTGGAAACAAAGGATCTTTATGAGTTCATCCACAGATCACTCCATTTTTTTCCCTATGTCCAAACCCTATAGCAAATCCATCCTATAGTAGTATCCCCACCAGTACCACAAAGAACAACAAAATACAAGATGCAGCGAGAAGGAATAATGCATAAAAGAGAATAGACAACACCATAACCATAATTCAAGGAACATAAGGCCAAAGAGAACTTGAGAGCCAACTAAAGTTGTTGATGGTTGTTTCATCCAAAAGTGGACCCAACCAAAATCCGTGAGCTCAAAGAACCCTAAAAGGGAGTGACCAGTGGAACTTCACACGAACTGAAGCTCCTCACAAAACGAAAGACAAATTCACTCTGAAATACAAGTAGAGAATCCATTTTCCAAGACAAAAATACACCTAAATAACCATGGTCTCTCATGCCTAAGTGAATGCACACACACTCCACATTAAACCTTGCACAATTGACAATAAACCCCCAATGTACGAGGAGGGAGGCACAACTGTCAAGAGTTCTCATCAAGTTGTGGAGTCACATCATAACTGAGGGGAACTAAGGGATGGAGATATACCCCATTTCACCATTGACATTAATCTCCCATTTTTTCATCCTAGAGACAAATTTATCCCAATGGTTGGCTAGGGATTTTAGCCTCATTTTGATGTGAAATAACTTAGGATCCAAAAAATTGTCACCAAAGGAGAGGATTCGGTAAAGAATGACATTCGAGTGATTATTCTCAGTGAATTTTATTTTAATTAATACTCTCAAAATCATCAAATATGATCTAGGTGGACATCAGTGGTCACCCACCTATTCCACTGGCTCAAAATACAGTTTCCATATTGGCATTTTTTCTACCGATTTTGGAATCCCAAACTTCCAGGGTTGTTTTGAAGCCCTAAAGGATGTTTTTTTGGCTTGGCAGTGCCTAACATGTAGATAAAGAAAAATTATAAGCTGAACAGAATGTGTACTCCTCAGCTAGACCTTTATGAAGGGGTATCGAGCACCACAAATGGAGATCATATGCAAAAGTTACGCCCTCTGGAAGTTGACGTATCAACAACACCTATCGGAGCCCACAAACCTTTTGGCGTTTCATCTCTCGAGGTTAGGATTTTGGATGTTTAGGGTTTTATCATTTATGAATTATGTTAAAAAGGCATTTAGAGCCTCATTGTAATCATCTTCTTGTGAATGCATGTAGTCGTCACATCTCTTCTCAGAGATAAGCCACCACCATTATAGTGAGTTCATTTAACTCTGTATTTTATTTTACAGTCTTTGCATATTTCATTCTTTAAAAGAAATTGATTATTATTGTATCTCTGAGTTTTCGTCATATTTATGTGTTTCATTATGTTCCCTCCTAAATCTGGATCAGTGGTATCAAAGTAGTATGTTATTTATTATTTTCTTTGTGCATGTCCCCAACGAGGTCTGGGTATAAGGCATTGGAACTCGAATTGGTTGAGCCTTTGGAAGACCGTCCTTGCTAACCTTGACGGTTTCCCATGGTGGAGGAAAAGAGAGACGAGGGAGCATGAGATCCTATTAAGTTGTTGCTTGTGGAAGTCTTCGTGCAACAAAGGAACGAGATGATGGACAATTTTTCCCAAATCCTTTGACGACTGCCAACAACAACATATGGATATTCATCAAGCAACCACTTTGGAGATGTCGCCCCCTTCAAGGTACAAGTTAAATTTGATATTCTCGTATTTGAAGGTAAGATAGATGTGGATTCTTTGGAAAAGTGGTTAAATCTACTAGAAGGTTATTTATTTGTCCACGATTTTTCCAATATGGAAAACATTACCTTTGCACTCCTTAAGGTTGCCCCCCATGTAAAACATTAGTGGGAGACTTAATGTGAGAAAAAATCCACAGAGGATTCTAGAATATTTGGGGCTGACACAACTTAGGACTTTTTTTTGGATGTCGTCAAGGAACAATATTACCATGTTGGAAACTATGAGAACCAGTACACGATATGGACCACGCTACGTCAGGAGAGTGACCAAACAATGTTGGAGTTCACAAATACCTATCTTGTGCACCAAGATGGATATCAGAGACTCTGAGCAACATATGGTTTTAAAATACCATGGGGGTCTACATAGGTACATCCAAACAAAAATTAATTTTCTGTACATCTCGTCACAAGGAGCCGCTTATCAATATGTTGTCAAAATCGAAAAAAAAATTAAGTAGAGGAATAAGCGAGAGTTTGGATCTGCAAATACATCATAGCAGAAGCCAAGAAAAGGCAGCCCCAACACAGAGAATAATGTACAAAGCAAGGATGGAGAACTAGTCTAAGCCGCAAACAAAGAAGTGTAATGGGAAGATGAAGAAAGATACTAGGAAGTGGTGTGAGTTCCATAAAATCCCCTAACACAACACTAATGAATGTCTCTTGAAGCAGTCATTGGTGGTCGAACTGAAAGCTTCAGATTCATATCCAGGTTCTAACTTTGATTCAGATCCAGACAAGGGGAAGTGGATCATTGATGCAAAACCCAGTGCCACAGTTGCTACCACCAAGATCCATCCAAACAACCCAAAAGAGTCGGAGGAAGGTGAACACCTTTTTCACTCGCAGATGTGGGTGAAGGGTGCTTCATTTCATTATTGATAGAAAATTCCAAAAGAACCTCATATCAACAAAGTTCATCAAGTGGTTGGAGTTGTTGATAACACCACATTTGCAGCCATACAACATCAGGTGGCTTGACCAAGGACGAAATCTTTGTGTCAGCCAATAATGGCACATGCCCGATGACATCAAGCCCTTCAAGGATGAGTTATTGTGTGATGTTTCCCCACTTGAAGTTTGTGATGTTCTTTTAGGCCAACCATATATGTGGAAACATCATATTGTATATGATTTTATACCCTGTAGTGTCATTGTTATTTTTGGTCCTAAATTCTGCACCTGACTGCTAAAGGGCAGAGCTAGGCCACCTCAAGTTTATAATAATTGGTTTTTTTTTATTTTGTTGGTCAATTAGAGGGTTGGTTTTACCAAGACAAGAGCATGATGGGGTTGGAAAAATGATATGGATGAGGGTCCTCCTTGGTTGGCAGCACACAAATTATAGACAAGTGAAATAATGGAGGTAAGAACAAAGGGAAACAACAAACCACTCAATGAACAATATGCTCCAAGAAGTTTAATACTTAAAATATCATTTCAAGACATCAAACGTGTACCAAAACACAATTACTCCCACATGTTGCAATAAAAAAAAAATCTTCACCAAAGCATTTGTTGTTTAACAGGTTGCATATTAGTAAAGACAAGTTATACAATAGTTGAAGGAAATGAAATGTCCTTCTCAGAAATCAAAAACTGCATTCAAGATAAGATAAAAACACATGTAGATTTGGACAAAAACATTGTCATGAAGAGTATATTCACCAGGTAGAGAGATTTAATCCATGCATATAACAATTTCAACCAGTTGATGTATTGATCTTCTTTTCCCAAAAACCGAACCCTCGAAACATACAAAAACTACATATTTATCAGAGTTGCAGAGGCTCTCGTCCATCTGGGACTGAGGCTTAACTCTACACCATCAATTGTGAAGAAACTTATTAACTTAACTAAAACATTGTTGGAGTATATTGAGGTATACTTCGAGCTTGACTTAATCAAAAAGAGTGGTTCTTATGACACATAAAAGACCACTTATTAACTTAATCTAAAAGAGTCTTGAACTCAAAATGACTAAAACTTCTGCTAGAAATGAAACTAAATTGATGCATATGCTGGAGTGAACTGAGATTTGACAGAAAATGACTAGGAGTGAAATAACTGAGTTTTGTATCGAGCGTTGGCATCCATGCGCGTTGTTGGAGGCCACTGGGAGATAACTTGATGTGTTGGCAGCATTCTTCAAATTATCTTCTTTATAAAGCAACAAGTCTTCTGGCACTTTTATGGAGTCTCTAATATTCCTTCTACAGCCTGGGTGTGTATTTTCTCCAATTCCTGGTTGCGGTGTTGCAAGACTGGACCTACAACTTTAGTTTATGCACCTGTTGAATGTTACCGAGTTGTTTTCAAACGAGGAATATGATGCCTTTCACTGGCTCGACGTTCCTGGTTTGGTGTCGTTTAAAAACTTCAAAATATGCAATAAATGAGGATAAGCCACTTCGCAAAATTGGTGTTCAGGAGATTTGGAGTGCAAAGTATACATATCTACCAGAGGACCGAACTTCCAGAGTCATTAACCAACACTTTTTGCTAATTAACCCGGGATTAAGACTTTAATCAATTTGATTTTTTGGAGCTCCAGAGCTCCAAGGAACTATGTTTTCTCTGAATGAAAATATCTTGGAGTGATAATATCGTTGAGTCATTGATTCATGCTTATCCTAAGCTAATTAACCTGAGATTAATATATTTTTACCATTAAATATTTCAGGAGTTCAGTATTATGGCTCTTCGGCATTCAAGAGCTTTTGAATGCAGAGTTTGAGAATGTACCAAAGTGGCAATGTTGCAGAGTGGTGTGGTAGTTTGGGGCTATGGCACTTCAGGGCTCTGGCACTTCGGAGGTTCGAAGAACTATGTTTGCTCTGAATTGAAATCCCCCAGAGTGGCAATCTCCTAGATCTAACATGGCCATATGATGTCACAATCGCTGACGTGTCACAAAAAGAGAGTGACACGTGTCGCCTGAAAATGAGCAGATGACATACCCAAAGTACCAAAAATGAGTGCCACATGTCATGACAGATGAATGCCACACATCTCAACAGATGAATTCCACGCATCTCAATAGATGAATGCCATGTGTCTCAGTCTCTTCGGTGTTTGGAGCTCCGGGGAATTGTGTTTTCTCTAGGTTGAAATCTCCCGAAGTGACAATCTCAGAGAGTCATTAACCAATGCTTATGATAATTAACCCGAGATTAATATATCATATCATTAATCATTTCGAGACTTCAGGACTCCGACTCTTTGGGGTTCGGGAGCTTTGGAATGCCAAGTATACATATCTCCTGAAGTGGCGATCTCCCAGATCTGAGGTGGCCATATGATGTCATAGTTGTTGATGTGTCAATAAATAAGAGTGACACATGTCACCTTGAAAAGAGCAGATGATGTAACCAAAATACAAAAATGAGTGCCACGTGTCATCTGGAATCAACCGATAGGTGGCATATGACATCAGTTGAAAAAGACTCCAGCATTTTAGAACTTCGACACTTTAGTACTTCTGGTATATATGCTTGTTCTGGACCAAAACCTCCTAGATAAATGAACTCGCGAAGTGACGTGGCAGTGAGGGTCCACGTTGGCACTTGGGGACTCTGGTACTTCGGGGATTCGCTAGAACTGTATTGAAATCTCCCTGAGTGATAATATCCCGAAGTGAAACTACATATGCTTGTTGTTAAACCTCGTGCAATTTTGAAAACCCAGAATGCACGAGAGCCAATGATCTTGATTGACTGTTGGATCTCCACCATCAAACATTTAACCTGTCTGTTTGCTCACAATTTAAGCCCGAAATGGATTGTTGTGTCTTTCTTTTTGGATGTTTCCTGCGTATACAAAGGACTTTGTCGACCTGTTGCATGCTCAATTAGTGATAAACATGATGACAAATATTTCGAACCCAAACCACAACATGCAATTATCCTTCAAGAAAACAAAAATAATATGTGAAAAGAATCAATCAAGAAAGACAATGATAAAAACCGAGTCATTGTAATGGGAAACCGACTTAACCAACCAGAAGGGGAATGCTTTTGATGAATGTATGGGGAAATGAGACAGGAGGGGCAAGGATGGATACTTGGATCTCAACATTGGCTCCAAGTGGGGACAGCACCCCCCTGTGGGGTGTTGAGTGTTGATTATTTGGGTTGGTTTTCATTGATGTCAGCCCTTGAAGAAAGTCTGGTAGCGAATTTAGGTAGCACAAAGGTTTGGGTAATGGACCCAAGCTTGTTTGATGTATAATGGTATGAGTTTTAATATATTTGAAGGTAAGACTACTCTAGATGGATAGTACATGTCATGTCATTTCCGATGGTATGTGGAACGTCACATAAATCCTCACGGTTAGAAAGTTATATCCATGTGAAGTTGGAGAACCCTCATGAGTCATCTAGAAGCCCCAAAGGGTCGAAGTAGTCAAAGTGGTTGCAAAGAAGAAATTATTTAAATAATAAAGTGAAGTGAT
The DNA here is from genome assembly GCA_009831015.1 of Picea engelmannii. Taxonomy (NCBI): domain Eukaryota; kingdom Viridiplantae; phylum Streptophyta; class Pinopsida; order Pinales; family Pinaceae; genus Picea; species Picea engelmannii. Next base: position 564,656 of record ML779812.1, read on the forward strand.
GAGTGTACTATACGTCAAAGTGGATACAAAAGAAATTATTTAAATAATAAAGTTAATGGAGAAATTACTAAGTGGACAAGTGATTAGAAGTGGGTTAGCCCTAAGATAAGGAAAGTGGTTTAAGTTGGTTAGAAGGTAACCCCTTGAGGAAGCTACATAAAAGTATAAATAAGAGGCAAGGGTCTGTCATTTAATTACACTTGATCATATTGAATATCTACAAGTGACTGAAGTAACCAAAGGATATCTAAGGCGAATTTCAGAGGGAATTTGAAGTAAAGAAGGCCGAAATTCAAGGGAGGATGAATTCTTTTGATGATGATTTCTAAGGTATGTTATTTACAAGTCATCTCACCATTTTTGCAGTAACTTTTTTTCTAGAATGATTCAAACTGCGAAATATGGAGGACATTGAGGAAACATATCCAAGTAGTTTTGATAAAAATTTAAGCTTGTGGGTCGTTGTATTTTTGGAGTTACACTCCGTGGAAAACAGGGTTTGTGGCTAGTCCTAAAACTAGTCTAAAAGAGGTGTTTCGAGTAAAAGCATCATAACTTATTCATAACAGATCCAAATTCAGTAAGACCAAATGTATTGGTTAGAGTAAAATCTATAGTATTCTGTGTACCATTTTAAGATCCATACAAAAAATATTCCGTGTGGGGCACGCTCTACAAGTTCGCTCTCTAGAATAAGCCAGAATTCAACAAGGTATGCCATTTTGGCTATAACTCCTTTTCTTAGAGGTTCCAAGTAGTGAAACCTGGAGGAATTGCATAAAAGACACTGAAGAACATTGTGTACTATTTTCATATCTTTATTCATTACAGGTACATAGTTATGATTATTTCAAGTTAGGGTTGTTCACTAATCCAAAATTAGTCACGTGAGACTAAAGTAAAGTTTGATGAAAATGCTAGTCTCTTGTTGTTAAAGTTAAGCAAGGTTTGCAGGTATGTAATCATATACATTGGGTTTGTTACATAGTTACAAATCAGATTTGGATGATGAAATTGATGAGGGATTTTGGTTGAGTTACATGTTGGGTACATGGTTGAGACAAGTAGTTGATGAGTTGGCACATACATGAGGTGTATAGTTGATGATGTTGGTACATCTTGATGAGTCATAGTTGATGAGTAGTTGATGCATGATTGGTACATACTTGKTACATGGTTGGAGGCTTGTTAGTAGTATTGTTGACACATGGTTTATGGATGATGTAGCATACTTGTCTTGGTATATTATTAGAAGCACATATTGATCTTGGTGATGATTATGAGTTGTTGTGTTATGATTGGTTGATGCACATCTTGGTGTTATTCTGCATATGGTTGAGAGTTGTCTTGGTGATTGATCTTGGTGAGTAGATTTGATTTGGTTGATAAGATTGATGAGATGGGTTGTTGTGATAGGTTGTTTGGACAGGTTATTTGCATAGGTTTGGTGCATGGTTGATGCATTTGTTTATGGTTTAGGTTGAGGTACAAGTTGATGTACGGTACATGTTGGCACAAGTTATTGGTACAGGTTGTTTGGTGTAGGTTGATTGGTACAGGTTTACATCAGTATATCTCACAGTGATAGTGTGACAGTGGTTCCATCATTCTACTTATATTTCAGGGTGGTTGGATGGGGCAAGGACAGGTGGTTGTAGCCAGAGAACATAGGGGGTTGTAGCCTCCTTCTGGTTGTAGCCAAAGAAATAGGGAGTTGGAGCTTCCCTCAGGTTGTAGCCTGAGAAACTAGGGGGTTGGAGCCTCCTTCCAATTGCAACTAGAACACAAAGGAAGTTGGTGCTTCCAATGAATGTAATTATTAAAGACATATAAGAAAAATCATTATGTGGTTTTCTCCCTCTTTGGGTTTCCACGTAAAAACACTTATGTATTGTGTATGTGTATGATTGCTCATTTGTTCAATGTTTATTTACTCTGCAACTATTGGATGATAATGCTACATTGATATAACACTTGCATTTTGTGGTTAAAAATGATTAAATTTCTCTATTATTGATTCACCCCCCCTCTTAGTAATCCAACACTAAGAACAGTAGATCAGGTTCCTTACCTCTCAAAACCTCACTCCCACTTGTTGTAACTTACCCATGTTTTTGTCTTTCAACCATGTATATTTGCTTCTACTGACCTATGCACTATCTTCATCATCTCATTCTTTTTCATCTACATTGATAATCAAATCCTTTAAAACATGGTTCAACCCAATCTTTGCATTTGACCTCAACTTATTAATGAGTTGGGTACAAGGTTTTTGCGTTATGGGTTGTACAACATGTTTTTCTCCCTCCTTCTTTGATGACTTTTCCATATTTTTCAAACCTCCTGGTTTGTTGGAACCATCTGAGTCTTTCATTAGTGCAAGCATGGTCCTCATGACTTTTCCTTTGATGATTTGTATTCACGTCAAGTTTTGTTGTCATGTGTAGCTCTCGGATGGGACCCTAGACATGATGTTAGCATGTGATTGCAGAGGTTATCGAGGGTGGTTTGGATCCATACCGCTTTCACTTCCGCAATCAACCACCAATTGCCACATACTTCACAATCTATATCACGGTTTCAATTGCAGAACCGCTCTAGGAGATTAATGTTCGATCGCTTTTTATTTCCGCAATGAAGTGTGAGAGTCGATCAGTTTTGCAATCTGCGACTGGGTGACCCTTCTACTTTAGTGCCACTACTAAAGTTTTATCCATCTGCCAATTTTAAAATTCTTCTAACAATATTTAGAGATGGCGTCAATTTTTCCTGTCCTCGAAAAGAAGATCAAACCAGTAATACTAACACACCCCAGTGCCTTTGTTGGGCTATGGAGTATTTATTCACACCCAAACTAACTAATCTATAGTTGCACCCCAGTGCCTTTGTTGGGATATGGAGTCTTATTGTTGATCTACTGTATAAACAAATTGAAAAAGAAATGCTCTAATGACGAGCTTATTCAACACACCCCTACTCTAACCAGCTGAAATTGAATACTCAAGTATAAACAAATTTCCAAAATAACCAATCAAGCAACGGGGTTCTTAGCATGTCTTCATGTACATTGCTGAAAACATGAAAAGACAACAACGTACACAACGAAAATTCTAATGGTAGTTCATAGTTACTGCCACACACTTTGTGCATCATACCACAACTACAATATTAGAGACCCCAGTTGAAATTGAATCCATCCAATCAGATATGGGATCATCAAGAACATGAGGAGACTTTGGTTGATCTAGAAGACTGAGTCGATGTTGTTTGAAATCTACTATATGAACAAGACTGGGTTGCTCATGTCCTCATTGAAACAACTCATGAAAGTCATGTGATTCACAACCATTAAGGGCAGCAAAACACTCTTGATATTGCTCATCTTGTTGTTTGAAATGAAAGAGTATGTCTTCTACATTGCTAGTTTTTTCTTGTTCTTTCTCCAGAATGTCATTTCCAGACTTATAGATTTCTTGTTCCTCAACGATCTATGGGGAATGTAGATCCACGTCTACTATAGAAGAAGATTTGAAATGTTTATTTGGTAGCTACGCTTCATAACCAGTAAATAGAGTGTGTTCAACTTCAAATAAATCATAAACATATGATAAAACTTCATGAAAAAATTGAGCAACAAATTGATCACAGTCATGACTATCATTAGTTGCATCATTAACACAAAGCTAAAAAACCTTTTGCTGGAAACCCAAACTAAATAAGGATTTAACATCAACATTTATTACCTTCTCATCATCATTTTCAGTTTTAAAAGAATGTTGAAAGTCGTCCTATTGTATAATAGAATTGGAAGAAGATACAATTGATAACGAATCTTCTTCCTCCTCCTCAGCATTATCGTCCCCTTCATTTATACTGCTAGAAGAACTAATAATTCGCTTTTGAATATAAGATCCAAATTCTTCACAACCGTTTTCAAAAAGTAAATCAGCAAGAAAAAAACCTTTTACCATGATCATTAAACGTTGCATGGAACTATTTCAAGGAAGATATGCTAGCAGGAGGCAAGGATCGATATCATTCACGAGCATCTCCCTCTAATGAGTACATGAACATATTCATTAATACATCCTCATGATGTATACCGAACTGATGCATGACTTCATGGAATGCAAGAAAATGATCTGTGTGGTTATCATCTTGATCTTCTCTAAATCTGGGCAAGTAATCACCCCACTCATCTATAGCAGGAACAACAGAGAAATTAAAAGGAGCAAACCTCCGAGCCAAGATGGCTTCCATCTAAAAATATGACTTCTTGAAACTGTGGAGTCTCCAAAGGATTATTTAACCATGGAGTCGCCAGGTGAATGATCTGTAGTCCGAATGTGTCTGGTCTTTGTTCACCATCAAAGATCAGATCTTATCATTGTCGTTATCCTAGGAAAATATATTTCGTTACTTTGTTCCCGACAACGACACCAGAAGATGTTGGTCCTAAAGTCTACACATAACTACTAAAGGGCAGAGCTAGGCCACCTCAAGTTTTAAATGATTGGTTTTTTTTTATTTTGTTGGTCAGTTAGAGGGTTGGTTTTACCAAGACAAGAGCATGATGGGGGTGGAAAAATGATATGGATGAGGGTCCTCCTTGGTTGGTGGCACACAAATGACAGACAAGTGAAATAATTGAGCTAAAAACAAAGGGAAACAACAAACCACTCAATTAATAATCTGCTGCAAGAAGTTTAATACTTAAAATATCATTTAAGGACATCAAACATGTATCAAAAACGCAATTACTCCCACAAGTTGCAATAAAAACAAATCTTCACCAAAGCATTTGTTGTTTAATAGGTTGCATATTAGTAAAGACAAGTTATACAATAGTTGAAGGAAATGAAATGTTCTTTGCACAAATAAAAAAATTTGCATTAAAGATAAGATATAATTAAAATAAAAAATAAAAAACATGTAGATTTGGACAAAAACATTGTCATGAAGAGTATATTCACCAGGTAGAGAGATTTAATCCATGAATAGAACAGGTTCAACCAGATGATTCATTGATCTTATTTTCCCAAAAACTAAACCCTCAAAACATACAAAAACTGCATATTTATCAGAGTTGCAGAGGCTCTCATTCATTTGGGACTGAGTCTTAACTCTACACCATCAGTTGTGAAACAATTTATTAACTTAAATAAAACATTGCTGGAGTATATTGCGATATACTTCGAGCTTGACTAAATAAAAAAGAGTAGTCCTTATCACACATAAAAGACCACTTATTAACTTAATCTAAAAGAGTCTTGAACTCAAAATGACTAAAATTGTAGCTAGCAATGAAACTAGACTTATGCATATGCTGGAGTGAACTGAGATTTGACAGAAAATGACTAGGAGTGGCATAACTAAGTTTTGTATCAAGCGTTGGAATCTATGCGCATTGTTGGAGGCCAATGGGAGATAATTGGATGTGTTGGCAACGTTCTTCAAATTATCTTCCTTAGAAAGAAGCAAGTCTTCTTGCGCTTTTCTGGAGTCTCTGATATTCCTTCTACAACCTAGGTGTGTAGTTTCTCCAATTCCCGATTGTGGTGTTGTAGGACTGGACCTGCAACTTTATTTTATGCACCTGTTAATTGTCACCGAGCTGCTGTTAGACGAGCAATATGATGCCTTTGACTGGCTCGACGTTCCTGGTTTGGCGTCGTTTAAAAACTTCAAAATATGCAATAAATGAGGATAAGCCACTTCGCAAATTCGACGTTTGGGAGATTTGGAGTGCAGAGTATACATATCTCCCAAAGGACCGAACTCTCGAAGTCATTAACCAACACTTTTTGCTAATTAACCTGGGATTAAGACTTTAATCATTTTGATGTTTCGGCACTTCGGAGCTCCGGAGCTTCGGGGAACTATGTTTGCTCTAGATGAAAATCTCTTGGAGTGATAATCTCACGGAGTCATTGATTCATTCTTATCTTAATCTAATTAACCCGAGATTAAGATATTTTTACCATTAAATATTTGGGGAGTTTGGGACTCCGGCTCTTTGTCGTTCGAGATCATTTGAATGTAGAGTTTGAGAATCTTCTGGAGTGACTTGGCAGTTTGGGGCTCTGGCACTTCGGGGCTCCGGCACTTCGAAGGTTTGGAGAAATGTGTTTTCTCTATATTGAAATCCCTCAGAGTGGCGATCTCTTGGATATGACATGGCCATATGATGTCACAATCATTGATGTGTCACAAAAAGAGAGTGACACGTGTCACCTAAAAATGAGCAGATGACGTACCCAAAGTACCAAAAATGAGTGCCACTTATCATGACAGATGAATGCCACACATCTCAAGAGATGAATTTCACACGTCTCAGGATTTTCAATGTTCGGAGCTCCGACGAATTGTTTTTTCTCTGGGTTGAAATCTCTCGGAGTGACAATCTCGTGGAGTCATTAACCAATGCTTATGCTAATTAACTCGAGATTAATATATCGTATCATTAAGCATTTCGAGACTTCGGGACTACAGATCTTTGGGGTTTGGGAGCTTTGGAATGTCGAGTATACATATCTCTCGAAGTGGCGATCTCCCAGATCTGACATGGCCATATGATGTCATAGTCACTGACGTGTAAATAAAATAAGAGTGACATGTGTCACCTGGAAAAGAGCAGATGGCGTAACCAGTATACCAGAAATGAGTGTCATGTGTCATCTGGAATCAAATGACAGGTGGTATATGACATCATCTAAAAAATACTCCAGTATTCTAGCGCTTCGGTACTTCCGGGCTCTGTGCTTGTTCTGGACCAAAACCTCTCGGATAAACAAACTCGTGAAGTGATGTGGCAGTGAGGGTCCACTCCGGCACTTTGGGGCTCTGGTACTTCAGGGGTTCGCTAGAACTGTATTGAAATCTCTCAGAGTGATAATCTCCCAGAGTGAAACTGCATATGATTGTTGTTAAACCTCGCATGATTTTGAAAACCTCGAATGCACGAGAGTCGTTGATCTTGATTAACTGTTGGATCTCCACCATCGAACATTTAACATGTTTGTTTGCTCACAATTTAAGCCCGAAATGTATTGTTGTGTCTTTCCTTTTGGATGTTTTAAGTGCATACAAAGGGCTTTGTCAACATGCTACATGCTCAATTAGTGATAAACATGATGACAAATATTTTGAACCCAAACGACGACATGCAATTATCCTTCAAGAAAACAGAAATAATTTTTGCAAAGAATCAATCAAGAAAGACAATGATAAAAACAGAGTCATTGTAATGGGAAACTGACTTAACCAACCAAAAGAGGAATTATTTAAATGAAGGTATGGGGAAATGAGACAGGAGGGGCATGGGTGGAGACTTAGGTCTCAACAGTTACTATGGGTAGACAACTATACAAGATACCAAAGGTAGCTCCACCTACCACAATTTCTTTGGTCTAAACTAAGCAATGCAGGAAGGTCATCTCCCATATTGGGAAATTTATTCTCTTCATGATTAGCTTGCATAGTGAACAGAAGGTCACAACCACATCCATGGCCTCCACACAGGGCTCCTCTATGCATCAGAAGCAAGAGGAAAAATTCATGAAAGAATATCAGGACATCCTCATCTCGCCCACCGAGGTGCCTCTGTAATGTCAGGTCAAGCATTCAATTGAGCTAACCCCTGGAACGCCTTTGCTTAATAGGCAAGTGTATCAGTGCTCTCTTATGGAAAATGAGGAAATCAAGTGCCAAATTCAAGATCTTCTCAAAAAAGGGCACATTCGACCAAGATCCTCACCCTATGGAAGTCTAATTGTGCTCGTATAGAAGAAATATGGGACCTAGCGACTATGTATTAATCACAAATATCTGAACAAAATCACAATGAGGAACCAGTACCCAATTCCACAAATTGACTACCTTATTGACCAGTTAAAGGGGTCCAAGTAATTTAGTAAGATTGATATGAATTTCGGACACGATTATGCCCCCATAGAACAGGCTAATGTATGGAAGACTGCTTTCAAGTCTAAAGAAGGTATTTTCGAGTGGTTGGTCATGCCCTTTGGCTTGACAAATTCCCCAACAACTTTCATGAGGTTGATAGATGACATCTTGGGACCATTCACCAATTCCTTTGTGTTTGTATATCTAGATGACATCCTCGTCTTCAGCAAGAGTTGGGAAGAACACTTACAACACATTCAGTAGGTCCTCCACACTCTCTGGCAACACAAGCTATAAGCTAACTTAGGGAAATGCCCCTTCTTCATGAATAAGGTCCAATACCTCGGATACATTATAGATGAGCATGGTGTGCATGTTGATTCTTAGGCTTTGAAGCTTCTTAGGCCTTGCCAACTTCTATCGTAGATTTGTATTGGGGTTCTCCCATATCGCAAGGGCTCATAGCTAAGTGACCAAGGGTAGTTGCTTCACCAAATTTGAGTGGGGTAGATCACAACAAAAATCCTTTGATGATTTGAAACATCGCTTATGCTTAGCCCCAGTGATCGCCTTACCCGATCTGTAAAAACCATTTGAGATTGAGATAGATGCTTCCAATTATGGTGTTGGTGACGTTCTCATTCAACACATTCATCAGATGGCCAATCATGGTGAGACACTCTCATATGTCGTCCGTAAGTACCGCACCTATGAAAAAGAAATGTATTCCATCATACAATCATGCTGCCAATGGAAGCATTACATTATAGGGAAGAAGACAATCATCCATATGGATCACAAGCCTCTGCAGTTCATGCAGACACAAGGAAAATTGCAGAATGACCACCATCAAAAGTGGTCCACGTACCTACAGTAGTTTCACCTCAATATTAAGTATAAGAAAGGTATCACCAATCGTGTTGTTCACTGCCTCATTCGACCTCCAATTGCAACACTAACCATCGTGCTCGACTGTTGCGGGCATGAGACCTTCGGGCGGTCCCAACTTTATAATAGTGGTCCTGACTTCGCTGCGACCTATCAGATGTTGGGAACAGGATCAATCGTTGCCGAATTTCATATTCTGGATGGAGTGTTATTCCATCCGGGTCATATATATGTTCCTTCAAGCGATTGTGCGAAGCTAATTTTGAAATCCCACTACAGTCGGGTGGCAGGACACTTTGGCATGGAGAAAATAGTGGCAATACTACAGAAGAATTTCTATTGGTCAAAGCTTCAACAGGATGTTAGTAAGTATATTAAATAATACACTGCCTGCTCCATTTCCAAGCCACCCAATAAAAAATAATGATTATATACCCCTTTGCCTACTCCCGACGGGCCCTAGGAATCCATCTCGATGGAATACATGTTAGGTCTTCCCTCAACCAATCATGGAAATAACTGTGTATTCATGGTGGTTGATCGATTCTCTATTATGGCCATTATGACCACCCATAAGAAGAGTATCACAGCTGAGGGCACTGCCAAGCTCTTCTTCGAGCATGTATGGGCACACTTTGGACTACCATTGACCATCATATCAGATCAGGACAACTTATTCTTAAGCACATTCTGTTCGAGCCTCTGGTCGTTGTTGGACACAAAGCTCACCAAATCCACTGCCTTCCACCCTCAAACTGATGGACAGACAGAGGTCATAAATAGGATGATTGTGCATATATTTCACATATACAACTCCAAGTATCCATGCACATGGGATGAGAGTCTTTCTTAGGTCCAACACAACTACAACATATCCCTCCATAGCTCGAACGACCGCATACCTTTTCAAGTGGGCCTGGGCTTTCAACCATTGGGCCCCATTGAAGTAGCACTAGCCCTTGCATCCACATAGGAAGAATCTTCCCATGCTCAATCTGAGGATGACAAAGCCACCAAATTCAATGAATGGATTCCACACAACCGCCAACAAGTCCATGATATTTTGCAAAAATCCAATGCTAAATACAAGCAATGTTGTGATCAACATCGAGTTCCCCACAAGTTTCAGGTGGGAGACAAAGTTTGGTTACATTTGCAGAAAGAGCACCTTACAAGACCCCATCGAAAGTTGCGACCACTTTTCTATGGACCTTACACCATCACAAAGGTTGTATGAGATAATTCTTTTGAGTTAAGTATTCCCCCCTTCCTTGGTTTGCACCTAGTATTCAATGTGGACCTCCTTCAACCATATTTTCCCCCACTACTGGACACATAGGAAGTGGCAAAGAAACTGTGACACCTATAAATCTAAACCCTGACTACATGAAACATGAAACCATTGATCAGATCATGAACACACATGCTAATGGCACTCGCCAACATAAGATCCAACTCTATCAGGTTGCCAAAGCAAGGCAACTACTGCATCAAGGAAAGTGGCTCACCAACGTCAAGTTCAGCAGAAGTTGACTCCATTTGATGGAGGCGCTCAATGAAATTGAGACCATTTCTTCCTAAGGGGGGAGAACTAATCTAGGTGGACATTGGTGGCCACCCACCTATTCCACTGGCTCAAAATATGGTTTCCATCTTGGCAGTTTTTCTACAAATTTTCAGGTCCCAAACTTCCAGGGCCATTTTGATGCCCTAAACGATGGTATTTTTTTGTCTCTATAGTGCCTAACATGTAGGTGAAGGTAGATACTAGGAAAAAGGAAATTTGTACTCCTCAGCTAGGCCTTTTCGATGGGGTATCAAGTGCACCAAACAGAGATCGTATGCAAAAGTTGTGCCCTAGGGAAGTTGACGTATCAACTACCCCCATCAGGGCCCAGAAACCTTTTGGTGTTTCATCTCTCGGGGTTATAGTTTTTGATGTTTACGGTTTTATCATTTATGATTTATGTTAAAAAGGTCTTTGGAGCCTCATTGTAATCATCTTCTTGCAATTGCATGTAGCCATCACATCTCTTCTTACAGATAAGCTACCACCATTCTAGCAAGTTCATCTCACTCTGTATTTTCTTTTACAGTCTCTGCATATTTCATTCTTTAATAGAAATTGAGTATTATTGTATCTATGTGTTTCTGTCAAATTTTTGTGTTTCATTTCGTTCCCTCGTAAATTCAAATCAATAGAGTTTCCAAACACTATTAGATGAGAGATGTTGTGCTCTTTTGCTAATTCCAAACCTTCATACAGAGCATAAGCCTCAATGATGTTATTTGTTGTAGTCCCTAAACCCCAAGTAGGTGTAAGTCCAAGCCTCCTCTTAACTCGTAAAGTTATATTCTTTGTGCCTAACGAATCACAGGTCAGGTTATCCCTAAGCCACTAAAGCAAGAGAAAGGACAGAACCTGCCCTAAGAAATCGATGTTACCTCTACCCTATTCTATACCCGGTCATTCTCCCTACGACTAACAACTACTTTAAACCCTTGGACCACTTCAACTCTTGGCCCACTGAAGAGAGAAACCCTTGGCCCAGCTTGCCTATAGAAGAGTTCTTACCTTTGGCGCAAAGGTTGAAAGGCATCTGGTGAGAGGTTACTGGTTGAAGGATTATGTTTACTGTTTAATGGCTCCTTGTTACAGGCAAAAGGCTAGAGGTTCAAGGCTCAAGGCATCTGTCAAGTAAGGGGGCCTACGGTGACTGTTGAAAGGTTTCTGGAAGAAGGTGGAGAGGGAAAACGCTGAAGTGACTGACTAAAGTTTGAAGGCTCCTAGAAGGGTAAATGCTTTTGGCCCACATGAATGGCCTAGAGGGAAGGTTATATCCTCAACCTCAAGGCCTATGTATTAACAGCCTGCTCCTAAGGCAAGGAGAAGAGGCTAAGAATCTCCAATTGTTCCTATGTGCTTGCGTGTAACCCCATTCTGTTACAGGTTTGTAAGGCACTATAAACCCCCTCTTGAGGCATGCTTCTCTGCAAAAGGAATGAAAATCATTAGAAGTATACTGCCCTCCATTGTCTGATCTCAGTTCCTTGATCTTCCTACATGTCTGGTTCTTTATAAGAGCTTTGAAAATCTTTGTATCAATGTCATAAATACTGAATCCATTAACATATCTTGATGCCATGGGGTGTTCTTTCGCTAAGGTGCCAAGAAAAGTAGTTTCATGAATGCCTGCAACTCTTTCTTGGTGAGAATCCAAACAACTTATGTAGTAATGGACTAAAATATTACCTCCGCGATCAAGAAGACTCCCACCCACACATGCCACCCCAATTGAAATTAACATACATTATATTAAATTAAATGTTATATATAAAAAAATATTTAATTTGATTTTTTTTTCTTTATTAAAGAGAGTTTATTAATTTTAGAGTACAACAAATATTATCCTTAAGAAAATTCATACTTTATAAAAAAAGATATGAAATATCTTATTTAAAAAAAGATGATTTATCTTATTAACATCCATTTAAATTAATTTATCTTTTTGAATATAAGTTAAGTCTTTTTATAATAGAGGGGAAACTAACTCATAAGTTTCCCTCTCTTAAAATCCAAACATCTTCTCTTACACACAAAGGGCTCTATGCTCATCGTAAGTTGTTTGCATAGCAATGCCCAATCTCAATCACTAATCCATAACCCAACAAATAAACGCCACTTATAAAATTAATTAATTAATGATATTTTAATTTTAACTGTAGACTTTTTTGAGCTCGCTAGACTTACATGAAGCAAGATACATCACTAAATCAAACCTTAACATGTATGATTTTTATTAGAATGATAACTTCTAATATTATCACAAGTGGGGTTGTTACAATTTTGCTAGTTTCAGGTTTAGTTTTTATTATATTTGCTTGATTAAGAAAAGTGAGTGTACTTTATAGTGTTAGGTAGAAGATATGTACCACGTTTATAAACTAAATTAGCATATTTTTAAACAGGTAAATGGAAATGCCAAAGTAATTTGAGGGAAGTTTTGATATTAATGTTGCTAATTAGAGTTTCCGAGGTGTAGGACAGTCGGTGACGGGAATGTGTTGTTAAGCCACTCTGTGATGTTAAAGTCATCGGTTCGAAACTTGTGGAGACAAAAAATCCAGCCATGTTAACGGTTGGTGTGGCTTAGGCCGGGTGCGATCCCCGGGTGATTTTGACAGCTTAGATGCCCCTGAGTCGCAGTTTCTTAGCCACAGGTTAGTCCCACAGGTCATGGACAAACTAACAAACAAACAAAAAAAATATGTTGTTGATTAGAATCATAAAGATATTGCAAAATAAAAGATCTAATTTGAAGTTGGTTCACTATTTTGATGATGACCTCTTACAATAATTGTCAAATTGGTGAAAATATTGTACCAGAGAGTATAAATCCATATAAACTCAAGAACTAGATACATATTCTAGAAGAAATTCTATAATCAAATACATTGTCTTTAAGCTATGATTTTATTTTAAAGATGATAATGAAGATTCGATGACATTGGAATTTAAAAATAGTATGTCTTGGTCTCATACCTTTTGGTGGATAAAAGATTTAATGATAATATTTGTATTCATAAATTAAAAAGTTATAAAAATAATATTTAGTTTTATGAAATTTTATAATTAAATGTAAAAAATTTAAAATACTAGCATGATGATGAAATCAATTTTAATTTATTGAATCTTATAAAAGGTAAAAAATACTTAACTTTAAACTTTTATTTCTATATTCAAACAACTTAAAAAAAAAAGTGTTTCTAAATTACCATATATATATATATAGTGGATCTAGTTAATTATAAAATATTCATACATGTCAATTGTGTTTATCTCGAGTTGTTTGTGGTGAGGGGTGTTTTTCCCACCTAGATTTAATTCCCGCAAGTGACATGTTTGGTTATATTGATTGTTGTTTCACACAACATGGGATAGGCGAGGGATAGATAGCTTGATCGATGGAATTATTGATTTGAAGATGTCTTGAGCGATGGAAGAACTATTGCTTTAGAGATTGATTACTTGTGGGTAGGTAAGTTTCATTGAATAAGCTAGTAGAGGTAGGAAGGTTATACCACTTCATCTAGCACTATTGATCTTGGACTTGTTATTCGTGGACCATTTGATTTGTCCCATTTGATATGGCACTATTGATCTGGCATAAGAGGATTATTAGGTCAAACTTGCTTGAGGTAAGGTAGTAGAGAGTCACTCTTTGTAGGCAGGTTAGGATTCTTGGTTCAGGCAGTAGAGAGTCAGTCTTTGTAGGCAGGTTAGGATGCTTGGTTCAGGCTAGATAGCTCTGGCACATACTTGTTTCACGGGACATAGTTTCACGAGGACAACTTTATCTTGGACCAATGGTTCTTGGCCCATTTCATCTGGCACTAATTTGATCATGTGCCATTGGTTTGGGTTAGACTCTTTCATTTGGTACAACATCCTAATAATACTATTTCATTGTTCTTGGAAAACTTCCGCTTCCATTTATACCAAAGGAACCTCAGAGTGGCCCCGTGGACTTCCAAAATAGCATGGAAGTGACAGCGGGCAGCGTTTCTAGATACATAAAAGAGCACTTGTCGAAGTGTTTGGTTGTGTAGGGTGAATAACAGTTGCCTATGAGTATTACTCCATAGCCATCATCTGGGGCATACTGAATCTTCTGGAAGATAGCGATAGCTCGAGAGTACAAAGAACAGATGTTGTGGTGAGACCTATTGATCCTAAGCTAAAGTCGTGATGCTTTTTCATTCCTACTCGTGGTTGAGACATCCATAGTGATGATGTTTAATAGAATAATTCCAGCGCTTCTTATAGTAACGCATTTCGCTATTTTTTAATGATGACAACATTTTCCTTCCAGGATTGATTCATTCGATTAGTGAAGTCAAGCATCTTGCACCCCTATTTTGCATGACCAATGCATTTCACACTAGCACTTTCGGGATGGAGATTTTGGATTCCCTCTCGATAGAGAACTTAATATTGCATTCATGTTGGGATTGATCACACCGAATCTACATTATTAGGGAACTCAGATTGAGAACAAGTAATGGAAGTCAGTTGGGCCATGGAAATTACATATTGTTGAATGGGAAAACCCAGAGAAGTAAACAAGTTGCTAAGTTGCATTTACGCAAATTAGTTGCACCAGTCCCTCCGTGTCACCCAATGAATCTAACCACTCACCATCAGCCAATCGTAATGGGATATGTGACCAGCATTACACCTCACATATCGATTTGGTTTTCAAAGCGGTGATAGGCCCCTAAGTGTAGAAATAACAATCCCCCAATTGAATGACTATTGATTTTCTCTCCCGTAAATAATTCTCAATAGTAAGTCGGTCTTAAATGAACACACTATCAGAAAAATCTTAGATTTCTACAAAATCTGATTTACCCTGGATACCATCCTCGAAATGAGGGGAAGTACCCGATGGATTTCCCCAGAAGTTCTTCCCTTGAAAAAAAATTATATATATATATATATATATATATATATATATATATATATATATATATATATTTAATTATATTGCATAACAACTCATTAATTAAAAAAAAAAAAATTAATTCTAATATTTCTTTAAACTTTAAAGTCATACACATATTTATAGAATGATGATATAAACTTAATTTAAAAGCATATAAATTAAACAATATTCTAATTGAAAAGACATCATAAACAATATACTTTTATCCTTATCCTTGAATTTTATTTTAAGATGACTACTAGAAAATCATTTTTGAAAATATATTTCAAAATAAGCATTTACATAAAACATTTAAATAATGATTTGCTTAAATATTTAAATGATTTTTTCATAACTTCTAACCTTATCTTTGAATTTTAGGATGACTACTCACACTCATTTTCTAAAAACATGTAGAGAAATAAACATTTACTTAAGATATTCCACTATAAATTTGTTTGAATGTCTATATGATATTACACTCACGATTTTTCTGGAAACATGTATAGAAATAAACATTTACTTAAGATATTCCACTATCAATTTGTTTGAATATCTATATGATTTTTGTTATTTTGTTTTGTAATTAATGTTTTTTATTTAATAAAAAAATTATTCTTAATGTTAAAAGTTTAATTTCAATTATAATTAGTTTGAATAAATTGCTCAATAAGCTCAACAAGATGATTGTTCACAGATTTGATCTCGAGACCTTTTGCATTATAACTACAACATTCATCCACTTGAGCTAATTTATTAGGCTATTTTTTTTTGCGGAATCAACAAGTAGTCGGACACTTACTCGTGTGACACGGGGTCGTGTTATCTGACTGTTACCACTATAATCTCAAACATGTCAATGCGACCAATCACACAACACACAAGGCAAGTCGAGGATTTTGAACCACTAACTTCACATTATGGAGTGCTTTAACAGTACACTCTATCACTAAATATTCTACACCATTAGAACTAACCCACCTAGATATATTATTATAAACTTTTCTAATTATTAAAAAAAAATTAATTTTATTATTATGTTTTTTTTTAATGGAATTTATTTTTTAGATTAATTATATAAAATATTTAATACTCAATTTATTTCCTATCTCTTATTTCTCATATGTGTCATTCACAATACTTTATCTCTTATTTTTCATATGTGTCATTTACAATGCTTAATTTCAATTTCAATGGTTTCATTAAAAAGTCCTCAAGATTGAAAGTAGAAATATCAATCACATAATATCATTCTTGTAAATCGAAGAAGTTAGACTAAAAGTATAAAAATAAGAATAGAATAAGATTAACGGTTAGAAGCATTTGAAAATGTGTTTCAAAATAAAATAGATCTAAATAAAATATTAGAACAATAATTAGTCTCGAGAATTATGTTTGATATTACAACATAATTAATATTGGGAATTATGTTTGTCTTTTTACATTAAATTCAAATGAGTGTCATTATCTCCCATGGATGTCATTATATTTATCCCAATGAGTGTCATTTACCAAACTATAATAAAGGAAATAATGAATGGAATATAAATAACTATTTTCAAATAACTTAAATAAAAAATAATCATAATATAGTTGATGGTGACTTCGTCTATATATTAAGAAATACTCGATGTCAAATATATGAGAGTTGTTGGTGGATTAATGATAAGAAATTATATTTTTGTCACCTAGTAGAAATAGACAACAAGTGTTTTTCTTTACTCAACCTTCATTATGGGAAACAAAATGTGGATACCTCTCTAATGAATAGTATTTGTCCATGGTGCCAATATGGGGCATGAGACAACTCCACACACAACCTTGTTGGATAATACTTTCCACATGCCTTTCATGGTATGCCATCCCATCTATGTCGTCCATCTACCATATATTTTGATCAACAACGCCACTTTCTCACCTGCTACTCACAAACATGTGCCATGGACTTGATTTGGTGGCCTTGAACAAGTTGATTGAGAATGATGAAGGTTGGGGAGAGTAACGGAGCCGGAATTGGTGTCTAGTCAAGGCCATAGGGAATTTTAGAGAAGTGTCTTAAAGGCCACAGATGTTGTGTCTCTGCAAGGAAGTTGAGGCCATAGGGAATTTCTAGAAGCGTGCAAGAGGCCATATTTTGTGACGACCGAAGCCAACTGTGAGCGCATGTTACAGGCTCCAGGCGTAGTGCCTGGGGAATCAAAATCCTCTATGGAAGTTAAGTTTGAAACAATCTTGTTGACCAAAAATTGCTCATTTATATTTTCCCGCTTCAATAATAATACAAAAATTACAGTAAAGAAGAAAAAGTATGAACGATAACAGTCTCAACTTCGTCATGCATTTTTCAGATTCAAAATCTGAGTTCGTATGCTCAAGATATACAGGTTTACGTTTAAAAAGAAAAAGACACTTCTTCCATGTGGAACAAAGCTAATTTCTTCGAAAATACATCTAGATCTTCTTCACAGACCTAAAACCCACGATTTCTTCAATCTTCTTCATGGCCCACGATTTCTTCAATCTTCATGGAACCAAGACCCATGTTTTTCTTCAATTTCTTAATTCCATATAACCCATCTTCTTTCTTCTTATTATATTATCGCGGGTTTATAACATATGTTGTCTTCTTGGTATATTATGGCGGGTTCATCCCTTATACCTCCCTCATACTCCACACCTACCACACTCCCCTTACCATTCCCTAAATCCATACTTAACATTATATTTTATTTACTTAAGAAGGTTGCCGAACCCACCACATTCCTTTGCCCCTCAGCGCCCTCACTCCCCAACCCGCCAACCCTTACCTCATCCTACATCACTCCACTTACCTTACCCCCTCACTCCTTTCTCTCCACTCCATGATGGGTCCTTCACCTTTCTCACTCCCCAACCCAAAAACTGCATTCCCCCTTCCCCCCGGCTCACCTCTCACACCCACAAATTTCCTCTCCCCCTCACTTAATCTTTCATTTACCTCTTCCTTCACTTAACCATTATCCTAAGTTTCTTATAACTAATCAAATTTCCTCTCCCCCTCACTTAATATTTCGTTCATGTCTTCCTTCACTTAATATAAATATAAGATCATTTCAAAAATAATTGCTATTAGAATAAAATCTTCCCTGTCCATTGGTATATCAAAAGAATAATTTGGCTTTTTAGGCTTTTTAGATGGCAGGCAAATAATTGATGCAATTGGAGTGGTACAGGAAGTACTACATAGTATTAAGGTGAAGAATAAAAAAGCGTTGGTTCTAAAACTACACTTAGTCAAAGTGTATGATAGGGTGGATTGGGATTTTCTTAGACTTGTTCTACTTCAGATTGGTGTAAGCCTCGAAGCAACCGATTGGATCATGGGATGTGTAACATCAACAAATTATGCAGTACTGATTAATGGGAAACCTACAAGTTTTTTTAAATCTTCAAGAGGTATAAGGCAAGGCTGCCCATTATCTCCACTACTTTTTTTGCTTGTAATTGAAGGGTTGAGCAGAATTATACAGGAGAGGGTTTGGGATAAGAAAATTGAGGGTGTTACTGTGGCGAGAGGATTGAATATTACACATCTAATGTTTGTAGATAATGTAATATTGTTTGGTATTGGAAACATTATTGTATGGAAATAATACAAGGAGATATTAGATCTATTATGTAAGGCTACAGGGATGGAATTCAGCTATCAAAAGTCTATCTTCTTAGAAGCTGGATGGGAGGATGTAGAGCTTAATTTGTTGAAGGAACTATTTCCCTTTGAAGTTAAACCTTTAGACACAGTTTTTAAGTATCTTGGTTTTATATCAAACCAAACTTCTATACAAGAGGGGATTGGTCATGGCTAGAGAAAAAAATTGAAAAGAGAATACTGAGTTGGAACAATAAGTGGCTTACCCTAGGAGGAAGATTGATACTTGTAAAAGTATCACTTGAAAGCATATATGTGTATTGGCTTTCACTGGAAAAAATTCCCAAGTGTGTACTACACAATATTAGAAGGAGAATGTTTAGTTTTTTATGGTCTGGCAAAAAAGAAAAGTAAGTTATACACCTATCAAATGGAAAAAGATCGCAAAACCTAAAAAGGCTGGTGGATGGGGAATCACAAATATATTTATGTTTGGTCAAGCATTGGCGGAAAAAAGTTTAGGGAGATGCCTTATGTTGTCGAGACTCTGGCATGAGGTGATAATGAAAAAATATATAAAAAGGAAAATTGTTGGACAGTGGTTCAGACAGGGAAGAAGAAATTGGAATGGGTCCTCAAAGTTTTGGAGAGCCCTTACCTCTTCGGTAAGCATAATTTCCAATTGGTTGGTTTGGAAGCCTGGGAGTGGGAGAGACATCAGAATAGGTGTTGATCCTATGATAGGGTCTCACTATTTCTATAAATTATCAGAGAATCTTTTATTATTGTTAAAAGAACAACGGTTTACTTGTCTCGCACATGCAGGATCAAATGTACAGGTAGGTAGTATTTCAACAAATTGGAAAAATGTTGAAATTCTAGGCTTGGAGGGAGTACAAAAAGAAGAATGGAAAAACTATAGTAAAGGACTGGAAAATGTTGAATAAATTTAAATGATGAGAAAGACAGTTTAATGTGGTCGTGGGATACCGAACAAGGTCAAGTCAACGCAAAACTAGCATATGAAGTACAAGTGATGGAGGATATGGGGGTAGAGCCGAAATTATGGTTTTCTGAGATCTAAAAATGGCAAATACCATTGAAGATAAAATTGTTTGTTTGGTTGTTGCTGGAACAGAAAATTCTCACTTGGGATAATTTGATAAAAAGGGGAGTTCAAGGACCTAGCATCTGTGTGCTTTGTAATGAAAGTGAAGAGACTATGTTACATTTATTTGGGGACTGCAATTTTATTAAAATCATTTGGCAAACCATCTCTAGGGAACTAAAACTGGTCAACACCTGGCAAGGATGTAACTTTGAAAACAGTCTTCTTATTTGGACAAAAAGGAAGGAAAACTGGAATGAAATCCCATGTCTTATTATCTGGGAGGTTTGGAAACACAGGAACCTGTTGATATTTGAAGGACAAAAAAAAAAACATATCAGAGAATGTAATTACATCTTACAAGAATTGGGGGAAAAAAAACTTACACATGATATTTGTCAAAAAAGGATTGATAGGCCACCAACTATTGACTGGGTCGAGGCAGTTGTCTTTTTTGATGGGGCATCACAGGAAAGAGGCTCAAAATGTGGAGCTTGAGCCATTCTGAAATGCCCATTAATGGGTACTTTTAAAATAAAAAATAATTGTGGAAAATGAACAAACTCTAAAGGGGAACTGATGGCACTTTGGTTAATTTTATATTTTGCATATCTTAAATAGGTACCAAGATTATTATCGCTGGGGGATTCTAAGGTTATTATTGATTGGTATAATAATGAAAATAATTTAGAGGTGATATCTTTGCAACCCTGGATGACAAAGGTTAGAGATATGCACAAGCATTTTCAGCAAATAAAAGCACAACATATATATAGATCTTATAATCAGGATGTCGATCGACTATCAAAGGCTACACTGGTTTTGGATGAAGGCAGATTATATTACGCACAGGTTTCAGATGGACAACAGGAAATTTTTGAAAGAATTGATATCAGCCTTTAGAATACTCTCTTGTAAAGGAATGGATGTAAATTTTAGACAGAAAGATGATATATATTATTGTATTTTTTTTATTATAGACATGTAAATAGTTTTGATTACATATAAAAAAGGCTGGATAGGAGCTAAACACAGATTTGATTTTTGGAGCATGGATACAAATTGTAAGATCAGAAAAATAGACAGATTTATATTTACTAATATAAGTGTTTTTTCATATTGAAAAAAAAAATTATCCTAAGTTTCTTATAACTAATAACTAATAAAATATTTCCACTTGGAATTTAATTATTTATGACTAATAACTAATGAAATATTTCCACTTGGAATTAATTATTGGGGCATCCTCTAATGAAATATTTCCACTTGAAATTTAATTATTGTGGCATCCTCAACTAATGAAATCCATGACACATGGCACTTAATTATAGGAGACACATGACATGGCATGGAGGAAGACATGTGGCATATTTTTATTGGAGACACATGGCACATTCTTATTGGTTACACATGGCAGATTATTGACATGCACATTCTTATTGGTTACACATGGCAGATTATCGACATGCACATTCTTATTGGTTACACGTGGCAGATTATTGACATACCAAGTGATGAAATGTAGCGACACGGTGATGACATGTAGCGACACATGGATGGTTGACTTATCATGCTAATTGGGCATGGGTGGAGTATGACATGACAACGCATGGAGGAAGACATGTGGCATATTTTATCGGAGACACATGGCACATTCTTATTGGTTACACGTGGCAGATTATTGACATGCACATTCTTATTGGTTACACATCGCAGATTATTGACATACCAAGTGATGAAATGTAGTGACACAGTGATGACATGTAGCGACACATGGATGGTTGACTTGTCATGCTAATTGGGCATGGGTGGAGTATGACTTAGGTCAAAATATTAATTATTTAATTAATTTCCCAAGGAAGGTAAAATTACCAAAGCTCCATAGTCATCTCTTCATATGTTCCTTATTAAGTATGTAATACACTTAGTATTATATACACAAAAGATTCATAAATTCCCATGCATGTGGGATAACTTTTTATGAAGAAAAATTCAAAATTTTCAAAAAGAAAAAACGAAATTTGATCAAGGACCCACATTAGCCCATAAATTTAATCTACGACTCTTGAGCAGATTTTGCAGAGGCTATAACTTGAGCTTCGGGCGATAGAATCGTGCAAAATTTATATCGTTGGAAAGGTATTTTGATGAAGAATATGATGGTATAGGTTTCAAGGGCTTAAATCAACTTTACAAACTCATTTCTTGAGATCTGGTAGTCAAATTTGGACAAAATTTCCCAGAAATTAAAAGAACAATCAACGTCTTTTTTTGATGGATCTGCTTGACAACTCAACTTCACGAACTCGTGTCTTGAGATCTAGGAATCAAATTTGGACAAAATTTATATCGTTGGAAAGCTAATACGATGAATATCAGATTTAAATTGGTTTCCATGGTTGAAAGGTTGGATATCCTATCCAGAAAATTAAAACATGGTCCCCCTTTTAAAAGGGCAATTAATTAA
>ML779812.1:630088-642484 GCA_009831015.1 Picea engelmannii
CTCTTGGAAATTAGGAAATACTTCTAGCTATATGATTACCCATCAAATGTGGAAACTAGAATTGCAACATACCACCTTCAAGGAAAAGCAACCATGTGGTGCGATCAAATTAAACAGGCCAAGAACCTTGGGGAGAAGAAGGTATTGTGGAGATAGTTCAAGGGATATTTCAAGTGGAAATACTTGTCCGAGAATTATTATGATAAGAAGATGAAAGAGTTATTTGAACTCAAATTGGAAAACATGATAATGGAGGAATATGAGAGGAGATTCTTTGAATTTATTAAGTATGTTGGCTTCATAAAGGATGAGAAGGTTAAAATCCAAAGGTTTCTAAGTGGGCTAACTACTTTATACAACGATAAGATACATTATGATAACCCCATGACTTTGGAGAAGGCCACAAGGAAGGAAAAACATCTTTATGAGCATAGTAGAGGGAGGCCAACTTTCCAAATATCTTGGAATGACAAGATGAAGGGTAACATGGAGCAAAGGAGGAAATGTTTTAAGCCACATTTTTACAAGAACAACTCTCAAGCATATCAATAAGGATAGTCAACCCAGGATGGAAGATTCTCTTCGAAAAAGGCCAGGACAACAACCCACATAATGTTGGGGATGTGAGGGAGACCACTTGTATAGGGATTTCCTTCACAAAGGATAAAGGATGAGGATTGTTCACAATATTCAAGGGGCTAATACAGTTGAAGACATGGGAAGAAGCTTAACAAGGATTTATGTAGTCTTGGACATCAAGCAAGCAAAATACCAATCCCCCATGATTGAAGTAGAAGGTAAGATTGATAACCAATCCATAGCAATTTTAATTGATTATGGAGCTAGCCATAGTTACATAGATAATAACCTTGTTGAAATATTTCATTTACAAAGAATAAAGCATGGGAAATATTGGTTGGTTTAGTTAGCTACAAGGGCTAAGAGAAGGATCAATGAGTTGGTTAAATATTGTCCAATAGACATGAATGGACTCATCACAAAAGCATATTTGAACATCATACCACTTGGTTAATATGAATGTTTAATTGGTATGGATTGGTTGGATAGGAACCATGTTGTCTAGATTGCTACAACAAGACAATCACTTGTCTTGATAAGGAAGGGTAGCAACAGAAGGTTCAAGGTATCCCAAGGACTGTAGTTGTTAGAGAGATTTCAGCCACACAATTGAAGAATAGTTTCATAAAGGAATTCCATATTTTTGTAGCTCATATGGAAGAGGCAACCAAAGATAAAATGCCAAGTTTTGAAGACCATCCGATTTTGAAAGATTTTGAGGATGCATTTAGGGATATTCCAAGGTTGCCACCAAACAGAGACATTGATTTCTCCATTGATTTGGTGCCAGGAACTACCCCGATGTCTAAAACTCCTTATAGGATGGTCACACTAGAGTTGAAGGAGCTGCAGATGCAGCTTGAAGAACTATTAAATAAGTGGTATATACTCCCAAGCATGTCACCTTGGGGTGCCCCAGTGCTCTTTGTGAAAAAATAAGGATGAAACCTTAAGGTTGTGCATTGATTTCAGATAGTTGAATAAGGTCACCATAAATGAAAAATACCCCTTGCCAAGGATTGATGATCTATTTGATCAACTGAAGGTGCAAAAATATTTTTCAAAATCGACTCAAGGTCAGGCTATCATCAAGTGAGAATAAAGGAAGAAGATATCAACAAGACAACATTCAAGACAAGATATGGACATTATGAGTTTGTGGCGGTGCCATTTGGGCTATCAAATGCACCAGTGGTTTTCATGTGTATGATGAATGGAGTGTTTAGGGAATGCCTAAACAAGTTTGTAATTGTTTTCTTGGATGATATACTCATCTACTCAAAGACAGAGGAGGGACGTGAAAAACATTTAAGGATGGTGATACAAGTTTTGAGAGAGCATCAAGTGTATGCCAATTTAAGTGTGTCTTCTATCATACTAAGATTCATTACTTGGGTCATATTATTTTAACAAATGGGATTGCAGTTGATCCTAAGAAGACAGAGGGCATTAGAGGATGGCTAGCACTAAGTAATGTTACAAAATTCAAATAATTTATGGGACTTGTAGGTTATTACCAAATATTTATAAAAGGTTTTTCAAAGATTTAAATCTTAATTACTTCTTTGCAAAAGAAGGGAGTGAAATTTGAATGGAATTCCAAATGTGAAGAGAGTTTTCGGTAGCTAGAGGAAATTTTGACAAGTGCGTCAATCTTAAAGATTGCAGACCCATATAAAGATTTTGTTGTGTGCATTGATGCATGCAAGGAAGGGAGTGGTGGTGTCCTCACACAAAATGAACACATGGTATGTTATGAATCAAGAAAATTGAATGAACATGAGAGGAGTTATGCCACACATGATTTAGAACTGGTAGCCATTATTCACACATTAAAAATGTGGAGACATTATCTCATGGGAAGAAAATTTGAGCTAAGGATAGACCATTGTGGTCTGAAACATTTGTTTGGACAACTGACACTAAATGTTAGGAAAACTAGATGGTTGGAATTCCTCAGTCAGTATGAGTTCAATATAAAGCATATTGTTAGACATTATTTTTGTTACCCTCGTGACCAATGATGATATGTGTATTGCCTATTAGAAGAAAGATCATTTTCCTTATTCCCTTAAGGATATTGAAGAAATAAGACTTTCCTTGAGAGATGGAATCATCTTTTCCTTATTGAAAAACCCTGTAAAGAAGGATCGTCACACCTTGCTCAGTGTTAAGGGTGTGACAATTCCAAATCATTGTAGGATGTACCACAGTGGCCTGCGACATCGTCGGAGGTTTCTCACCGTTAAGGGTGCGATGATTTTTAAACTAAGGAAAAAGAGGAATTTCTCGAAGGTTCTAGAATGGAGTCTTCGAAAGGATGAGGTGGCCTCCGATCGGTTTGGATCTCACCCGCTTCTATGATTTAGTGGGATCATCCTAATCCCTTCATCCCTTCCACTTCACTCTATATAAGGAAGGATCTCTCATGAGAAAAGTTAGGTTGGCTTATGTATGAAGAATTTTGTTGAAGATTGTGCTTGTGATGGCTTTGCTTTAGCTTTCGAAGTCAAGTTGTGTGTACTCTTCATCAAAAGCATTAGAGCAAAGGTGTGTGTGTGTGTGTGTTGAGAAAAAAGGCCATCGGAAGGGACCTTGCAACATCAAGGCACAAGTTGTATTCTCCACTTTCATCAATATAATATAGTAATACATTTCTTTTCTATAAAAGTGTCTCCATTTTTATTGCATAACTCTTTGATCTTATAGATAGGTTTCATTAGAATATATATATATCATTGCTCTCTCTCTCTTTGTTGGTTTGTGTTTCTGAATAGGTTCAGCATCCCACAAAACTTGATATGGAACAAGGACAACACTAGCAAGGATTAAACAACATTTAAACGATATGTTTTTTATCCCTTATTAAGATAATATATATTACAATGGAAACCTAAGGAAAAGTTTGTATTCTGTCATGTTTTGTTCTAATTTCTTGTTGAAGTTAGGGAGATTAGTTTGTGTCATCACTTACCGATTTTTCCAGTAACACATACTAAGGGCAAAGAGAACCAAGTGGATGATGCATTCAGTAAGAGAGTACATGAGATGCATGCTACAACCATTAGCATGTATAGGTCTGATTTAAAAGACATAATTTTAGAGGATGCAAATTTAGATCAACATTATTTGCAAATAAAAGAAACATTACAACAAGGTAATTTTCAGCGGAAATTTAAAGATTTTGAGCTGAAAGAAGATGGAGTCCCAATGTATAGAGGTAAAGTATATGTGTCAAACTCCAAAGAGCTGAAAAATGCAGTGCTGAGAGAAATGCACAATGTGTCATATATTGGGCACCCAAGATATCATAAATCAATTGTGACTACGAGATGCACATATTTTTTGCCATGAATGAAGAAAGAGGTGGGTGATTACATAGTCAGATGTCTAGAATGTAAAACGGTAAAAATTGAGCATAGACATCGAGCTGGACTGCTATAGCCATTTCCCATTCCTCAGTGGAAATGAGAAGTTATTCCAATAGATTTTATTACTAAGCTACCTAGAACAGTGAAGCAACATAATTCCATGATGGAAGTGGTGGATAAATTAGCTAAAGCTGCACACTTATTCCGATGAAGACAACTCACAAGGTAGACAACATCATAGAAATTTACATGAAATAAATTACCAGGCTACATGGAGTGACCAAGACAATTGTTTCAGACAAATATCCCAAGTTCACATCAAATTTCTAGAAAGGGTCGTTTAAGGGATTTGGGACAAATTTAAATTTCAGTACGACATATCACCCAAAGTTAGATGGGTAAAAATAGAGGACTAACATGATAATTGAGGACATGCTAAGAATGTATGTGATGGACCAGACATCCAAGTGGGAAGACTATATCCATTTAGTCGAATTTGCATAATAATGGGTACCAAATATCATTAAAGATGATCCCATTTGAGGCCTTATATGGAAAAAAATGCAACACACTAGTGAGTTGGGATAACCCAGTAGACATAACAGTTATTGGGATAGATTTGCTACAGGAAATGGAAGAGTAGATGATAAAGATCAAACAAAATTTAAAAGTTGCCCAGGACAGAAAAAAATCTATGAAAACAAGAACATGACTTACAGAGATTTTAAAGTGGGTGAGCATGTGTTTTTAAAAGTAAAAGCGAAAAGAAGTTCACTAAGATTGGGAAGTTTCCCAAAGTTGGTAGAGAGATATTATGGGTCTTTTGAAGTCTTTGAGAAGATAGGACCAATCACATACATTCTAGCATTACATGCATCCATGATATTTCATAACATTTTGCATTTGTCATTATAGAAGAAATATGTTCCTGACCCTAACCAAGCAATTGATTGGACTATGATCCATGTGGAACACGAAGGAGGCTTTTGAGTGGAACCAGTGCACATCTTGGACCGAAAAGGTCAAAGTGCTCGCGAACAAATATATTGGCCTAGTAAAGGTCCAATGGACCTGCTATGATCCTAAAGATGCTATGTGGGAGAATGAGGAGACCATGCGAGAGGAGTACACACAATTTTTTGTCAAATTTGAAGAAAACAGAATATAAGAATGCAACACCATGATTTGGGTAGCTAGAGTTTTTGAAACCACATCTTGGAGTTTTCATGGCTAACTTATGTTGGAAGCCCTAATAAAAGAATGGAATAGTCTCATGAGCTGCATGTAGAGAAGGGGGGTACATTCCTTGGGTCAGGCAAGTTGAGAGGAACATGAGATTTATGGTTGGAACTGTTGCAGGAGTTGTGAATCTTGTAGAATATTTTTATTTTCTTATTATTATGATGTAATATTTGTACATATATATCGACATGGTGATGTGCACCGAGGATGGTGCAAAATTGTAGGGGAGGGGGAATATAACATCCCTGCTAAAATCCCTAGTTTAGTAATGTATAATGTGTTATAGAAAGATTTTCCTCACCCCATGCAACTTGCTCAGAAGACCTTTTCCATTTCCCTATGCAAACTTGAAGTCCCCTTTTACACTTCCCAGAGCTAAAATTCATATTTTTCCACATATACATGCCCTATCAGTTAGACAACATGCATATACACAGGTTGCACCACTACAGCTTGTGTACATCGAGTTTGGTGCTCAAAATTAAAAATTGTATTGGGTTTCCATGTCACGTCACGAGATCCATAATCCTTGACCTTTCATATACTGGAAATGTCCCGACTCAGCCCTTCGGTTCCATTTGAAGGCTATAAATTGGGCCATATCCAAACCATGGAGGAGGAGAGAATTCAACTTTTGAGAGCAAAGATACTCTGGAGAAATTTTCACTTCATATTGAGTCTGCATCCCGTTGTCCTTTAAAGTCTGAACACATTGTTCAGCCCCCAAGATCTTCCCTCTTTGATGGAGAATCTCATTGTCTCTCTTATATGAGCTTGCCTTTGGTGGAGGACTGAAGTGGTGGAGGCCCAACTGGAAGGGACTTAATTTATCGGTTCTGAGATGTGCTGACACAAAAGTTTGTCAATTCTATATTTATGTTGATCATATTTTAATAGAAATACTATTTTCTCTTCCAATTGATGTCTTGCAAATATTTGAATTATTATTCCATGGGCGTATTTGTTATGAATGTTAATGGATTATGCTATTATATGTGCTAACTTTATATATTATCACCATATGCTTGTGTATCTTGGTTTTTGAGGACAAGTTGCAGGTATAAAGCTTTGAGTTGAGTGCTCAACGGTGGTCTTCATCGAACGTTCAGACGAGGTGGGCTCTTTATCTTGTCTTGTTAGAATTTTATTTATATAGCATACTTGGGATTAGAGTTTATTTCTGTAGTCATTCCATCTATCGTGGTTTACCCCATGCCATAGAGTAATTTTCCTCATAACATAATTTGCAACCATATTGGGGATTTAATCTTATTTTTGGGGGTTTGGAGTGTTTTTCTCCTTCGATTGCTCTCAGTTAGCCTGAGTTTCCTTGTCGTCTAATTGCTTGACAACCTGTTTTTACTTTGTATCTGAGTTTCTTGGCCTTATCCTTACCTTGGCAATGTTTTAATACATATATACGGGTTTTCCCTTGACATACACATACATATGTGAGTTGTCATTCTATAGGGCGTGTACATATGCAATTTTTGCTTAAACAGTCATGTACATCAACATTTTTTGCTTAATTGTTGAGTTTGGTGTTTGTTGGGTGAGTTTTGATGGTTGTTGAGTCTTCTCGGGTCTCTATCATAACTGTTGAGTGCCTTCAGAGTGAATAGGAAACCTTTCTTTGGTTGAATTTTCAGGCGGTTTTTCTTTATCATTATTTTTTTCATTGGTTGTCCTTGCATCTTGGGCAAAGTGTTTGCTTCTTGGTATATTACTTGGCTTGTCTCTTTTTTCTTACAGTAGGGTCTATATATCAAGTTGTTATTCATTCCTTGCATTTTCATTTCTTTATATTGAAAATACAAAAAATACATTTTTATATTTTGGCATTTGCTCTTTTGGTTGTTTAGAATTAATCTTGACATATATGGAAAGATTGCATGTTATTGAAATTGCAAAGTCGAATTGAAAGTTTCATTTTAAAGAGGCTTATCATCTTTTGAGAATTGAAGTTTAGGACTTAGATTTATGTTCATATTCATTTCTTTTATATGTTGAGTCATAACATCATCGGTTTCATGACCACATCTTTTGAGTAAACAAAGCCTTTAAAAGTAACGTTGATTAATTAAATTGATTAGAAATGATTTCATTTTTCAAAGTACATAAACAAGTATAGGATATAGGGCCTTGTAATAGGATTTTGTGAGTAAACTTCTCCAAGGATATTAAACTCAACATATGTGTCTGACTAAGGGAGTGGTGAAATCCATTGTGTAATTAGTGACGTCAGGACACTCTGCTCACGCCTGAGTTAAGCAAGAGGTCGCGCGAAGTTGGTTGCATAGATATCCCTCTAATACCTTCTTAGTGTCAGAGATATTTCTGGGGATCTATTCGTATATGGGGGTCTTGCTAGTACCTTTACCTCTGTGAGAAGTGGTGCTTTCAAGATTTCGGGCTTTGTTACCTTGCCCATACAGTGGACCTGACTTATGATTGTTCACCTGCACATTAGTTAAATCGTGGTGGCTTTAGTTGTTTGACATAGGTAGCCACATAGGTTATTTGCAGGGATTATTCTGTAGGTACCTTGAGTCAGATAAGGGTCAGACAACACACAACCTTTATGGAGGATTACCTCTCTGAGGGGATCTGACCGACTGCGTTATTAAGCCCACGAGGGCCCTTATAACTAATTATGATACCTCTGAACTTTTGAAGGGAGTCTCAGCCCCCTCTTGGGAGAGGCATACATACTCTAGTGAGGGAGGCCCCTTTTCAGCTACTATATCATATTTGTGTGTATTTGGCCTTTTTGTTTATTTTGGTGTGCTCTTTGATTGTTAGTTGGCCTTAGGATTTGTTTTTATATCTCGAGTCTTGAGTCATTGTGGAGCCAGACTAGCTTCCTCGTAGCTCTCATTGTTTGTTGAAGTTACCACCGCATCTTGAGTCTTCGCCTTCTAAAAGGAATAAAGTTATCAAACGTAGTACACACACCTCCACCTACCAGACTTGTGATTATACAAGTATGAGTACTGAGTCGAGTCAGAAAGATACCGGGAGTCCTTCAACTCCCATACCTATCGTAGTTAATGGGACTCCTTCGACTCCTTCAACCACTTCGGTTGTGGTGACAGAGGTTCCCTTCCTTACTCCTATCTGGCCTATGGATGCTATGCAACCCATAGTAACGAACCCTTTTGGGTCTCTTTTTGGTATGCTCGGATACAATGCTTAGTCCATTCCTTCGGTCTCTAATCCTTTCTCTTTTTGTATGTCGAATATGACATCACAAATTTTGTCTTCCATTCTAGGGAATAATGCAAATCTTGGTTTTTGACTTGGGTGCATGGCTCCTCCACACATTTCACTCTCATTTGGTGGAGCTCATATTCCCCAAATGACTCCTATGACTAGAATCCAACCTCCTTTTCCTCCTGGTTATAATCTTAGTCTTAATGCTCCTGGATGGAGTAATCAACCAGGCGAACAAGTTGTTGCCTATGTTCTGTCCTTTACACCTTCCTCCTCCACATTGATTCTGACCAACACGTTTGGTATGATGAATCCACCTCTATCCTCCAAATTTCCACCCAGAGGGAGTCAGTTTCATACTATGTGCAATCCCCAGCTTGGAACCACTCCAGCTGGGGGAAATATTTATAACCCTCATTATAAAATTCATATTGGAATGGTGCCCACCCAACCTCTTATGAATCAGTTTTTAGGGGGTATTACCATCCTAGACAGGGCCATGGTGCATACTAGAACCCTGAGTGGGTTGTGATCCCTCGACATCAATCTTTCCCAGGAGCATGGGGTCAGATGCCACAACCCTGACTCCCTTTTCTGGCCACGCTTAATTTTCCAAACTTGTCAAGATTAATGAATGATCTGGTGCGTCATGACCTATCATGGCCCCCCGTCCCCACCAAGCTTCCTTCGCATATTCTGATATTCGAGGGCAAGACTAGCGAGGATCCTGGTGATCACAACACTACTTTTCATCTTTAGTGCTCTTCCAATTCTGTTAACGACAATTCTATTCGTTTGAGATTGTTTCAACGCACCCTCACAGGGGTTGCAGTGAAATGGTACAATGAGCTACTAGGGGGGACATGAGAAAATTTTAATCAAATGGTTTTAGTCTTTCTCAACCACTTCCAATTGTCAGTTTGTTACGATGTCGGCATAGAACTTATGTCAGCCCTCCTCCAGGACAAAGCCACCCAAATATTAGACCACATCCAAGAGTGGTGCAGATAGAAGAGGTTGATCAAAGCCTACATTCCTCTAGATTTTTTGTTGGAATGGTTTCTTAAATCCCTATTGCCTTATATTTCTAAGGATGTTTATACATTCGAGGTAACGTCTGAAGAGGAAGCTATTTTTAAAGCCCAGCAATTGGATCTCATATATTCTCAATCTGGGATGTTATACGAGGTTCTTCCTAATGCATCAAGGTCAAATTACTACCCTAGACAAAATTATGGGCCTCATGTCGATGGCATTATAGGCTCTGCAAATACTAAGTCTGTAGACTTGGTGACACACCAATTGAAGGAGTTATCTCTAAGCCATTATGCATTTGGAAAATCTTTTTCTGTGTCCTACACTCCCACTCAGTCGTAGGATGTGCATTATGTACAGTCGTCGTCTAACTCAAATGGTAACCAACATCCAGGAGGGAATAGAAATAAAGGACATGGTAATAATCGTAAGGGTGGGAGGAATAATAATAATAATGAACTCAAGGACAATGTTAACAATGATAGATCAAATAACAATGATGGTCAGGGCAAGTAAGAAAAGCGGAAGGTGAAGTTTCCTTGTAAGCTTTGTACAGATGATCACCTTACCCACTTATGCCCCAAACTTGAGGAAGTTGCGGGACTCTTATCTAAACCACCCGTTGTGCTGACTAATCCTTTTATGCATAATCAGCACATGGCCTCGAGCTTCTATAATGTCGAAAATGCTTCAAATGGTAATCAAACCCACTGGCGTACGAAGGTGACCATCTATGTGTAAATATGGTCAAGTCTCATATTAATGTAGCCCCTCGATCACAGGATTACAATTCTTCACATATTGTTTCAAAACTAGAGTTGCCCCCTCCTCCAGAAACACCTTTGCAGATCGAAAACCCAAAGCATCTGCCTCATATTCCAAAACGAGTATTAAAATTCTCTACCCACAACCCTAATGCTAGAGTTTCCCAGAATTACTCGATTGTCGAAAATCTGGGCCAAACCCCTTGTGCGAGGTCATCTTTGGAGGTGCTCTAGATATGTCCTTCATAGAGGAATGCCTTGCTATATGTTTTAGGAGCTCTATACCCGTGTGGCTCTAAGATTATCAAGTTTGATGTCACAAACGTGTAGCCTCGCTTGCCTTACCATGTGCCCTTTCAAATCCACGTGGATTACTCGAAGTATACCATCAGATGTATTGTTATTGATGAAGGTGTTGCAACGTGCATGATGTCCCTAACCTATTGGAAAGCCATTGGCTCTCCAACCCTCCCTCAATCTCCGACTATGTTGACCGCATTTGATGGTCGTTCTTTCCATCCCCATGGAATTCTTCCCACCTTTTTGGTCTAGTTAGGTGGAAAGACAGTGGAGGTGGATGTCAAGGTGGTTGATGCACCCCTTGACTATAACTTATTACTAGGGCGTAATTGGACTTATGTTATGACTGCAGTCATATCGTCTATTTTCCATACTTTATGTTTTCCTCACGAAGGGAAAATCGTGATGATTGATCAATTATCCTTTGCGCATGCTAGTCCCAACGCATCAGTTGGACCTTCGATCCCTGTGATTGAAAATTCTCAGCCGACAACTAACGATATTGGTGTTAGAATGTATTCCTCCCTCATTGGTACCTTTGATTTCATGGCACCAATTCATCACATCTACACCATGTCCAGTAGGTCTTCTTCGTCAATGAGGTTCCTTCCTTTCCACACTTTGTATTTCAATGATCATTGGACCCTACCTTCCCTGACCTTGTCTTGTGAAGGTCAATCACATATTGGAATGGAAATGCCACTGTCAGTGGTAGAGATAGCGTATCAGGTTGTTCTTCACTCTACTGTTGACTTGGATCCTGTCTCCTCACAGACAGATGAGCAGGATCATGTTCTCAACCTCGTATGGGCCACCTCATCGTCTTGTTCACATGATTGCCTCGATGATACTTTACCTATGGATGAAGCTATCCTAGAGGCCATGGGACGATATGCATCGTCACTCGTACTTCCTTACAGAGCTTGTTAGAATCGAACATGACGATTTTAGATCTATATTGAGTGAGATGGTCGGTCATGTCATGGTTCCACTAGATATGGATGGCATTTGTGTCGAAGGAAACATGGCGAGTACTTATCCTACTGTCACGATCAACATCTCTCGAAATCCTGGAAAAATTGAAAATGTATATATCAGTGTGGATTGTTTGCTTGAAGAAATTCAAATCTACATTGATCTCTTCAAAGAATTTCATGACGTATTTGTTGATTAAGGTTGGTTGTAATTGATGTCAACCCTTGAAGAAAGCCCCGTAGCATAAAGGTTTGGGTAATGGACCCAATATTGTTTGATGTAAATATGACTCATTATTTTTTTGTAATGGTTGATAAGAAGTAAATATGGATGAACTCCAAAGTGGTCCCCTTGTGGTGAAAGCCCTCACGGGAAGACGCTTTGTGGAGTAAGAGAACCCATGCTTAATTGTGGAATAATGAGATGAAGGAAAGTGAACTTGTCAGAGAAAATATCCTAGATGGATACTACTTGTCATGTCATTTCCGGTGGTATTTGGAACATCACATAATTCCTCACGGTTAGAGAGTTATGGCCATGAGAAGTTGGAGACCCCAGGTTTGGGTAATGGACCCAAGTTTGTTTGATGGGTAACAGTATGATTTATGATATATTTTTAGATAATACTATTCTATATGGATAGTTCATGTCATGTCATTTCTGGTGGTATGTAGAACGTCACATAACTCCTCACGGTTTGAGAGTTATGGCCTTACGAAGTTGGTGGACCCTCATATGTCATCTAGAAGCCCCAAAAGGTCAAAGTAGTCAAAGTGTTTAAGAGATTTTAAAAGGTAAATAATAAAGTGAAGTGATGAGTGTATTATAATTCAAAGTGAATACAAAATAAATTATTTCAATAATAAATTTAATGGAGAAATTAGAAGTGGACCCAACCCTAAAATAAGGAAAGTGGG
>ML779812.1:650169-662398 GCA_009831015.1 Picea engelmannii
CCCCCCCCCCCCCCTCCCCTCTACACTAATCCATGTGTGAAATAGGACGCATAAACCAACAAAAAATACTCAAAGATGATCAAGAGTTTGGAAGAACTCTCTCCATCCTAGCAGCAGCTGGGATGTTGATCTCTGCCTCGGAAAAAGAACAAATATTGACAGCAGTGAAGAACCTATCCACCCCTTTAGAAGTGATATAAAAACAATATTTCCATGAGCTACATCCATAAGAAGATCTAGAATCCTTCTTTGATCACCCTTTAAAACCTGTAGAGGAGACTGAAGAATCATTCAATGGAGAGAAATTGCCAGAACCTGAGATCGAGGAGTTCTTGACATGCATATCACCAGATCCAGTATGCATCCAAGAGACAAACCATCCAAAAGAAGATGATCTGCGTGGCATGATAGAGGGAGACATGCAGAGTGGTCTAAATGAGGAAGTGAACCAAGAACATCAAGATTACACTGAACATTGGTTCCAGACAACAACAAGATTGAAACACCACTCTCTTCTTCAACAACTCTCCACATCATCATCAAAGTAGTTGGTTCTTCGTATTCTAGTACACATTAAAACTTATCTTTCAAACCTGAGTATGAATGTGTTTCTAAACCTATTACGCACATGGTTACATTGGAAATATTCTTACACGTGAAATTTAATTTCTTGTTCTCAGATAGGATAGAGTAAAAGTTACATGTTAGTTAACCTAGTTCTAAATAAATGCAACATATTTTCGTGTTTCTTTTCAAATAAATAAAATGAGATGAAGATAATATTGGTGATATAACATCAAAAAACAAAACAACTTAAGATATTTCTTCTTCTTATTACATGCAGATTTCTGACTATTAATAATAACAGTTGCTCATAAGCCTAATCTTTAAAATATTATGGGGATTTACCAAATCTTTAAGGTCTGCATAATGATGCCCATAGGTAACTTGTACATCCTACTTTCATATGAGAACTTGTTATTCAAGCATTCTTATCAAATAGTAGCAGGAGAGTGAATGAAACTTCTACTTGTGAGAGAACACAATCTTATATGGAGAAGATGAAATTGGGGACTAGAGGCACCTTCAGGTCATTCTCTCATGGCCTCATCCACCACACATTAAGTAAGTTTGACCATGATATGTCTTTCGACTAATCTCGATACATAAGTCTATTTTTCATACGAACAATATTTTATGGGAAATCTATAAAATATCTTCCAACTCAATACCATCCCATCCTGTAAAAAGGTTTTCAAAGATGCTCCCCCATTCACCCATGCGAAAGCAATCTATAAATTTTAACTTAGGGTAAAGATTGGGACAAGAGCCTTTGATGAAAAATGGATGTAAGAGGCTAACTCGTTGGGATACTGAACAAGTCTGCTAGCAACGGGTATCAGTCTGTGGTATAACTAGGCAAACCCATCAGGGTACTGAACAGGCTCATGGGCAATGGGGCATTCTACCTGGGAAGGATATTTCTTAGATGTCAAAATTACCCCATCGGAGTACTGAACATGCTTGCTGGCAATGGGTTCTGATTTTGATGTCTTTCATTATGCCTAATCTATATTTGTCTGTATGAACAATATACTTGTGTAAATCGTTAAGAAGAAGCATGCATGGTTGAACAAAAGGCTAATGAACCTCATCTAATTTTCATTTGAGAATGTTCGTAAGATGGTCTTAAGACCCCGTCGATCATACCCAGGATGTCATTGTCCTAGAGGTGGGACCCATAAGTGTAGGAGTCTAATGAACTCAAATGCGAACTTTATCAATATCACTTGAATGACAAATATTCTTTGAGAAATTAAACAGGGATGACTGGTTTCCTATCGGTTTCTCATTTATCAAAGACCACTTATCTCCTCATGTTTTCCTGTTCGAGGATGAGAGGAAAAATCCCCCATCATAATTCACATGGTTTCTTGAGCATACAATTGTTAATGATTGATGAATTTGTATGTAATAAGTAATTTAGAAATTTCCTTTATGCTTGTAATATTTTAAAATAAATTTCATTTCCAAATTTACAAGCATGAATAAATTTTAATTTTTGGTTGTTTTTTTAAGCATGGCATCAATGTATATTTCTTCTCTCATAATAATAGTATTGGTTTAGTTCTTTTAGATTTTTTTTTTCTGGTATTCCTGGTATAGGAACCAATAGGTTCCTGTACCAACAGTACATAAATTTAAATCTTTTTCGAGGGTAATTTTTGCAGGATATTTTCAGCAGCTCTCAGCTCTAGTATACTTCATTTCTCTCCTTCAGTCAACATGCACCAGTTCAACATAGTCCACTTTCAGCTTGTAGAAATTTTATGTGCTAATGAGAGTTTGCATGAGGACATGCAAACCAATGGGTTTGGTGGTGAGAGAGAGACATAAGGAATCTCAGCATATCAACATTCATCAACTCTCTCCTAGATATCCATCAGTTCACAACCTTGCTCCACTTCATCTTCAAATTTCAGCAGTCTACATCATGGTTTTGCAGACATTTCGTCCTGTTCTGCATAGTTTACACTTCAACATGCATTAGAATTCAAAGCAAGGGTAACTTGAGGTAAAACTGGTACACATCTTTTTAATTTACTAAGAACTTGGAAAACATGATGCATAACCACTATTACCCACTCCACACTCTACTATGCATTATCACAACTACTCAGTAAACCCTCCATCTTCACTCCACTTGTCGTAATGAACAATATACTTTGATGATAAGACCAAGTAATGAAAAGGAAATATGTGGTGTACAAATACAAAGAAACATCTATAGTGTCTTCTCTTCATACATCATAAATAATTCTTAAGTCATCTCAAAGAGGATGAAGTCATTGTTGCCTATCCAAGCAAAGAACCACAAAGTAAATATTGGTCTTAAAATTGATGTCCAAGTTCATACGGCCACCATCAGCATCATTTTATAAACCATTCTCCATATGCACACCATTCACCATCACTCTGATAACTCATCCACTGCTTGTCCTCCATTTTTATGATAATTTTGTTCCTCTGTTTGAAATCAATCTATGGCAGTTTCCAAAATGCCATTCCACAAGAACCAACACTTACACAAAAGAAATAATGTCACATAAATCTATAAGCAGAGTATCATAAGTTCTTCACCTTATTTGCATGAGGACATGCAAATCCTTGGGTTTGGGGGTATGTTGAGCTTCGGTTTTGTCATACTTTCTACCATACAAATACACTCATCATTACACCTTCTCCCCGCATTTCATCAATAATATATCGCTAATTACACCATAAACCTCCATTGTCTCTTAGTATTCATCATGTGTGGTTAATACATACTTTTCCATATTTTTAGTGATTAAAAGGATGATTATATAATAGTTTTTTCGATGATGGTTTAATCCTATGTTTCTATGTCCAAGCAACATGTTCTGTACTGTTCAGGTTCCAGTATATGCACTGTTCAGGTTTCGGTATATGCACTGTCCATGTTTCGGTACCTGTATTGTTCTTGTTTGGGTACTCGCATTGCAGGTCATCCGATACTCCAAGTCATCCAGTACCAAATGTTCTACAGTCAACCGATACCTGCATAGTCATCTAGTACCCACACTCCATGTCATCCAATACTCTGCAGTGATCTGGTACTACCTTTGTGTTCATCCGGTACTAGCTCTCTACCTCTTCCGGTACCAGATTGCGCCTATTCCGGTACTAGCTCCATCTAGTACTACCATCACATTGGTCTGGTACCCATAGTCGTGACTATTTTCATCTGGTCCTAAACCCCTGCCTACAAGATTCTGGTACAAACTATTCTAATCCGGTACCAACTGTGTTAATCCAGTACTAGAAATAATTCGAAATTTTGGAAATATTCTAGAAGAAAATTGGGTACATGGGTTTTTTCCAGAGCCACATTTACATGCGGTCTTGTGAGGCAGAATTCACCCAGCTCACACATGTGGACCTCCAGCTCAGGGGAAATGATTCTGCTAAAATTAGTGAAAATCTCAAACTACCAACTTGCGCCTCAATTTTCGTGCAGATGGCATCAGATCTAGAAATTCTATGAAATGGGTTTTTGTCTAAAATATGGAAAATTGAGTAACATGCGAGCAAGTTTTCAAAACTAGAATTTTTTTGGAAGATATCGGTGGGGGCCTAACTCAAATCTGCCCAAATTGCAATAAAACCCAGATTTTTGAGGATTTTATCTAAAATTATAAATCTGAAATCTGAGCATTGGGATTCGATCCCATCCACTCATCAATTATTTTTCATGTATAAATAAGCCTCATAGGGCTGTGCGAAAGATCCATTAGTTTCGTGAATGTTTTGTAAATGAGATATTTATTCTTGTGAGAAAGCTTTGAGTTGCTAGCCATGTAAAAATAGAGTTTTTGATCTCAATGAAGAATTGATTGTTGTTGAAACATTGGACACCATCCCCATTTGATCTGAGTCTTTTTAGCAGCACTAACCTCCTGGGAAGGGCCCCTCAGAGTGGTAAGTGTTGCTATATTTTATTTTCTTTGTATATTAGCATTACATTTAGTTTCTTTTCTTCTTGCATTATTGTTTAGTTTGAAAGTCATATATTGTGTGTTTGCATTCTGCAATTAATTTGTATTCTGCAAATCGATTCTTAATAGATAAAACTCAAATCAACACCCTCTCACTCAAGGCATTGGTACATTGCATTTGATATATTTCAATCTCTTTCTATATGCTTTCAATTTATGAGTTTTCACGCTACTTTGTCTCTGAATTTAATGACTACTTGACTAGCAGTTCAATTGCTTCACACATCGCCTTAATTTTGTCTTTTCTTATCCGATCACTCCATTAATTGTTTGTTGCTAAAATTGCTGCAAAGATACACTTTCAAAATAGCTCTCAAACTACCTCAAATCGCTTTCATAAACCTACACATTCCCACATTCAATCCTCATAAAGAGTACTCTGTTTCTGGTGTCTCTTTTTCAGCCAGCACATTCTTTTAAACCAAAGATCTTCATGCCTATTTCATTATCTACACATCCACCATTGAATTCCCTTTTAATTGGTTTGCTTTATTGATCAAACTCCCCTTTCAAATATACATCCCAATCCATTCATTACACCTTCCTTCCAGCTGTGTCAAAACATATGAAAACAGAGCTTTAGTAGTTGTTTGAACATTTGCATTTACATGTATACATTAAAACACAAAAACATAAATTTTAAAAGTGCATTTATTATTCACAAATTTGTGTTTGTTTCACTTCTTACTATTCTTACTATAAAACACCTTTCCACTCATTTCTTATATCCTTCATGATTTGATAACATTCCTTGCTTGGTCAAATGCTTTCAAGCGCCATAACTAAATGAACATAAATCCAAGATTCCACTTTGTATTTCTGCATTACCATTCTTTCCCATTCATTTTCATTTCTTTCCTTGCTTGCTYATTGTGATCGATGCATTTGATTGAGGACAAAGTTTGAGTTTAGATCTCATTTCCTTTTACCTAGTTTTTATCCATTTGATTATCTTTTTAATCACTACTGGAATCCATTGAAGGATAGGAAACTTAAGTTAGCTACTTGCGATTAATCACACGAACATCACCCT
The DNA here is from genome assembly GCA_009831015.1 of Picea engelmannii. Taxonomy (NCBI): domain Eukaryota; kingdom Viridiplantae; phylum Streptophyta; class Pinopsida; order Pinales; family Pinaceae; genus Picea; species Picea engelmannii. Next base: position 655,780 of record ML779812.1, read on the forward strand.
GAGTGCATGAAATACTGTGATCTAAGCCTTTATAGCACAAAGTTATTCCTGTGTCCCAATGATGAATACTTAGTGTTAATTTCCTGTAGTGTGGGTTTGAAGATTGTTTTGACGGTTTTAGATTAGGCTAGACTAGGCTCTAATCCTGCGTTTCCTGCACCTGCACCTTGAAGCTTACGATCCCCGGTTGATAATTAAATGTGGGAATTAATAGTGCATATATTTGTCCCAAACAAGCTCCATGAGCACGTTGTCTACTACCTTAGTCGAAACTTAGTCAGCCCTGAACTTAAATACTCTCATGTTGAGAAGCTAGCCTTAGTTGTCGTACACGCAGTTCAAAGATTACGGCACTATATATTGCTTTGAAAAACTACCATAGTTGTTGATGTCAATCCATTTCAATACGTCCTTACTAGCCGTATCATAGGGGGGAAATACAATAAATGGATTGTCATTTTGCAAGAGTTTGACCTCAATTTTGCTTTGGCGAAATCCAAGAAATCTCTAGTTTTGTCGAGTTAATATCAGACTTCCCTTGAATGGATGAGGACATCATTCATGATGATTCATTTGCAGATGAACATATTTTCTTTATCTCGTCTCTGAACCCCTGGTATGGAGACATTTTGATCTATCATCAAACCTTGAAGTTCTCTCAACATCTGTCGAGAGATGATCAACAGCGCATACGGCATCAAGCTAAAAACTACCTTGTCATCGGCGACACTTTGTATTGTCAAGGCGTAGATAATATCTTGCATCATTGCTTGACTCATGAAGAATTTGAGTCTGTTCTTAATGACTGTCACAATGGGGCTTGTGGTGGTCTTCTATCTGGGCTTGTAACAACCCAAAAAATATTGCGAGCTGGTTACTTTTGGCCGACAATTTTTAAAGATTGTGTCAAAGTGCTCAAGAAGTGTCAATACCCCTACCAAGTGTTCACTCGAAAAATGCGCTCACATCCAACCCCTCTTCACCCAGTCGTCACCGTCGTTCCCTTCACCAAGTGGGGGGTGGATTTTATGGACTGCAACCCAGCCTCGGCTAGGGGGAATCAACATATTATCATGGTCGTAGACTAATTCACTAAATGGGAAGAGGCCATGCCTACTATTAAATCTGATGGTAAGACTGCAACATTTTTCGTGTTCAACCAAATTATAGCCTGGTTCGGAATCCGAAGGGAGATTGTCACGGATCATGGCAGTCACTTTCAGAACGAAATGATGAAAAAGTTAGCATCAAAATTGGGGTTTAAGCATGGTCATTCTTCCCTTATTATCCCCAGGAAAATGGACAAGTAGAGGTTGTGAACAAATCTCTCGAGACCATTTTGCAAAAAACTGTCAGCTAGTGCAAATCTGACTAGCATGTAATGCTTTACCCTGCGCTTTGGGCATATTGAACCTCGGTTAAGACTTCCACCGGCTTCTGCCCTTTTCAGTTAGTACACAGTATCGACTCGATCCTTCCAATTGAATGTGAGATCCCTTCCCTTAGACTGGCAGTTAATCTCCTACCTAACACTTTTGATCTTGAAGAACGCCTCGTACACCTCGATGAGCAGCGTCGAGATGCCGCTACGACTATCGAAGAGAATAAAAGACGTGTTAAGGTCCAGAATGATAGGTCTATCTATCCTCGACATTACATTGAGGGTGACTTGGTTCTCTTGTATGACCAAGCCAAAGAACCGTTGGGGGAAGGCTAGTTCAACCCCATGTGGCATGGTCCTTATATCGTGCGACGTGTTTTAGAAAAAGGAGCCTACGAATTAGAATATTATGAAGGGAATATGTTGACTAAGCCCAAAAATGGGATCTACTTGAAAATATATTACACTTGAGCCCCCAATCTTGGTCATGACTCTTTGTATACTAGTGTATCTTAGTGTATATATATCTTTTCCTTTGTGGCATCGGCTTTCTTATCGAGTTTTCCCTTGGTTGGAAGATGTCAATGAAGTCTTTAGTTTACTTAGGATTCGCAGATGGTGCCAGTTGTCATACATAGAACTTGGTTTCCATTGCTTGGGTCGTTTACTCACCCGAGGGTCAATTGTTATCTTCAGGTGGCGTTTGTCTAGGGCCATCAACGAATAATGTGGCTGAATATAGTGTCGTTATAGAGATTTTACACGACATCATTTCACATGGTGTTTTATCTTTAGAAGTTAGACTGGACTCCTAGTTAGTAGTATGTTAGCTGAATGGCAGTTACCATGTGTGAGACCCTACTCTATTCCGACAATTACTATGGGTACGACTTTTGGAACGACAATTTTATTTTATTACTTATAATCACATACCTAGAAGTTATAATTATGTATCTGATGCATATGATAATTATGTGTTAGATTGGAATTTGTCACATGACTAAAGTAAAGAAGACACATTCACCAATGTACACATGTATAAGTAAAGTCAAAGACCAATGTTTTTTATATTTCATCTCTCCAAAAATATGGTGTCATAGTACAAAATGGGGCTCACACCCTCAAAATACATATATGTACGATAGATATAATCACCATGGCATCTACGTCTGTGGTGCCAGATGCATATCATGATAGCATACTACAACATTTATGAGACGTCGAAAGAGTCACACCCACACATGGGGCACACCAACCACCTGCCACTGCATAGCCTCTGGCATATCCTGTACCAGAACCATAGGAATCATGTGTGTCAATCGAGATAGGTTCCCTACACATTTTGTAGCACTCTCTCTACATCTCCTCCCTCTGTCTCATCTCCCTGGTTCCTCTATCGATGTCGTGGTAATCCATCTGGTTGTCGTGGAACCACATCTGCATAACAAAGTAATTGTCAATACTTGATACCATCCAAAAATATTTTTTGTTTTTTATTTTCTTTGAAAAAGCACAAAAAAATGAAATATATAAAAAAAAAATCATACCTATATCATCGTAGGTGGAATCTGGTGGCAGTGGCATATCTGGATCTCCTCTATAGTTGATCCTAGCATAAGGGTATTCATCTATGGCTATCACCTGTCAACACCACCAGAAGAAGAACTCATCATTGTAGGGGGTTGGTACCTTACCAATGTAATACCCTTGTTTTCCCAAGTTTGTAAATATAAACTATAAATGGCCAAGAGAATATGGCAGACTAGATATGTGTGAATATTTGATTTGATGAACCTTTGTATAAAAGGTCAATGTATGTATTTTTTGCTATTAATAGAAAATGGATAAGTCTTCCATAACTGCTGAAAGGGGGGTTTTCCAAGATAGACCATGGATGTTATGAGAGAGATGGTGAGGGGAACCAGAAATGGTTGAGATGACCCCTACCAAACTAGTACCTTATTGGATTTAATGATTCATAACAGTCCTCTAACCCGGAAATTAATTACCAGTTAGAGTGGTAGCTCGAAGAGTCCTCCTCAAGAGTTAATGAGGAGATGGGGCAGAGTACCCATCTCTAAGACTTCCATTCCTAACCACAAGTTGGGGATTTGGACCCATGCAATCTTGTTGAGGAAGGAAAGAAAGAGGTAATTCTTGGGCAGAGTTAAAAGGAGACAAGCAAGCAGATTTGCAAAGAGAGAAGAGTTGAAGGAAAAATCTCGAGAAGATAAAAGAGTGCTTGCAGCTCTCTAGTTCGAGGAAGAACTGGGAAATAAGCTCGTTATGGGCGTAAGGAGATGTTGGGAAGGTTTTTGTTAGAAGCTGATAAATGAGGCTGACAAGTGACTGCGGAAGTACTCGGGTAGACCTCCTTGCTTGGTACAGAGAAAACTCGTTGCCAGGATTTTGTGGGAGGAGGAAAGTAACCTTTGTCCCTAACTGTTGTTGTGTAAGAAGAAAGAGTCTCTCTCATAGCATCGTGGTCTATCTCAAGTGTGTCCAGTGGTAAATCCGTCAGGATCGGTTGTGCCTATGGTTGGGTGGAAACAGGAAACCTTTTCAGCAGTCGCTTCACTAACTTAGTTTTTCTGATAAGTATCTTCATACTCTGTGTATTGAAATGGAAATGATGGTTGAATACATATATTCATCTGTCCATGAATTATTTATGTATTGAATGAATAAGGTAGATGTATGTATTATCTCCATATAAACTCATGCTTTTGAATGGTTGTCTGTTTGCCTCAGTTTGGCAGTTAAAGAGTCGCGGGATGTAAGCCTACAAGAGGGTCGAGTAGATTTTAGAAATGTTTAAGTCTTGTTGACCTCTTGAGTCTACCCTCGTGGGAATTTCAATTTCAAACCCTATGGAAGGAGGGTGCCTCCTTCAGACTCTTCAACGTATGTTTGAGGGCTCATTCCCATGTCCTTAACCCATATACGACTAAAGGAATTAGCGCGTAGCCCACAAAAGCTTCTATAGGACCCATATGACCAAGGTGTGGGGATCTTGCGTTGGGCCCGAAAGAATTTAATCCTTCTGGCTTCGAAACTCCAAGAGTTCAGAGCTTTAGAGTCTTTCGACCCTACCATTTATAAATTAGGCGAAGGAAAATGATACTTACGGTTACCCACAAGGTTAACCAATTCCTGGAGGTTTCCTTATCCGAGACAACGCGAAGTAACGCCTGGCCCCACCATTAAACATTGTTCCATTCAATTAGCACGAAGCAACGCGAACCACCGATCTGAGAGTATTCGGGAGCCCCCTTGACCGTTGGATCCAGGTCAAGGTAACTTCGGAAAACTCCCACTCTGTGTGAACGGGGATGATATAGCATCAAACTCCTTGAACGTCGAAGTCACAAAGTGACGAGAGTCGTGGATCTAAGGAGCTCATTAAGAACCCCTCTTAACCATTTGATTCTCCAAAGGACAAACCACGGTACTACGATGGAGTCCTACTTTGGGAGAGTGGAACGGCCATAAAGCCAAAACCCTCGAAGGTCGAAGTTGTGAAGTATGAGAACCGTAGATCTAGGGATCCTTCGAGATCTTCCCTAGCCGTTGGATTTATGCCAAAGTTAGCCCAACGTTGACCACTCCAGGAGCAAGGAGGGAGTCACACCACTAATCCCCTGAACGTCGAAGTAATGGAGGTCATAGATCCAAGGGTTATGTGGACACAAAGTGACCGTAAGATCAAAGGAATTGGAAGGCAATCAGTCTGAGGTGACGTGGTATGTAGACATCACCTAGGTTGACGTGGACATACGTTTGACGTGCCACATGTCACCAATATTCAGACGTTTCACCAACCCTACATCCCCATTAAGACATGACATGTGTCACCCACTGTAGGGGCCACATGTCCTCTCTGCCTTGTCGCGTGTCATCTCTGTACCTATTTGGACCATGTGGCGAGAGGAGTATCTGGGACCCACCTATATTCATCGTCGCATCTAGTATGTCACTGCGCGCGAGAGTGGACTCTTTCGAAGTACGAGACTTCAGGAATCTAGGGATTTGGGATGAAACATTGTGGAAAGGGTGAAAGGCCTGAAGGCCAGAGCCACGTGGTGATATATCGGGATCCTTCAGAAATTCAGGACTCCAGAGGACATGCGTGTAGAAAAGAAAAGGGACATTCAATGTCGAAGTGTCGAACATCGAATTCCCCTCTAGCTTGTGTGTTAGATGAGGATTAAGCCTCACCGTTGGTTTGGAAGGTGGATGGACCTTCCCTGCGGGACGTAGGAACCTGGAAATGGTACGAACTAGATGGATCCACGTGGGCGTTATGTGGCCCTTAACCAATGAACGCCCGAAGGACTTCAAGAAGCCATAACTTGTAAACCAGAGGTCAGATTAGAACCTGGTAACAATCATTAGAAAGCCATGCGCGAGTGGAAGAGGATGGATCATCTCAGAGGGACGATTCAATATTATTTGAGTAAGCAAAATTTTGATGTCCCATCCCTGGAAAGGGTACTTAGGGTTCGGGTGTGTTATAACCACCTTCGAACCGTCTCATCACCTCGGTCCACCATGACATGGTTGGATCATGCAGTCCGCTTGGAATGATCTCCACTTTAGGGATCAAACCTGGAACCCGCTCAAAGAAAAAACTACGTAAGATGGATGCAAACCCGAAGTTTATTTTCCTCCCTTGTTTGCAATCTGTGAGCTAGCTCTTCATATTAGGTAGTAGTGAGGTACACCAGTCATAAACTATGAGCCACAAGCACTCCACTTCATAGAACATGAGTGTCCTTGACGCCTAGTGCAACGAGGTTGACCCCATGATCCGTGTAAGTATGAGAACGACGATCTTCAAGCTCAGGTTCTCGATTTCCCTGATGGGGAGTTGACTCCCTACTTTCTCTGTGCCTACAACATAGTGGGTAGAAATGTAGTCCTCTATGCTCATACCACCCCCAACTCCCTGGGCTTTGAGATTCACCACCTCGCCTCGAAGAGATAATCCAGTGACGAAATAGATGTCCTTTACTTCAATCCTCAATGGTTTCCCATCGAAATTAAAGGCCTTTGTATCTGGATCCCAGAAGTTTACAAGCATTTGAAGCAACCTCACTTGCGCGCCCTCATTCCTTTGAGAGCCCAAAACTTGTAAATCCCACATACTTTTAGGGCAATTTGGGCCCTTGCATCTCTTTCCATTGATGCATCAACTTCCTCTCTCTCTCTCTCTCTCTCTCTCTCTCTCTCTCTCTC
>ML779812.1:662448-673592 GCA_009831015.1 Picea engelmannii
CTCTCTCTCTCTCTCTCTCTCTCTCTCTCTCTCTCTCTCTCTCTCTCTCTCTCTCTCTCTCTCTCTCTCTCTCTCCATTCAAGTACCATCCTACAAAAGGAAAACCCTTTTTTGAGTTAAACTCTTTAAAAAACTTGTTTGCGGACTTGTACGTGGGCTGTAATATTAACAATGGAATGTAGGGCTACATATACATGGGAAATATTTGCTTTGCCCATGTACATGTCTCCACATATGCGACCTGATGAACTACAACTCGCATACACACTATTTCATAATTTGCGCCCTTTAAAACTCAAAAAATAGGGTCTAATTTAAAATTGTAAACCACTAGAAATGAAGAGGAGGGCAAGAGCACTTACTTGGTCCAGACGGTTGTCAATTTCATCGCTTGTAGCTCCCATAATGGACACTTGAATATTGTGGGCAAATTGGTCCAAAATGTACTATGTGGGTAAAAAAGTCAAATGGTATGGTAAAATTGGTTATTTTTACTATTAGTAGAAAAATTTTACCCACTTTACATAGTTTTTGCTAATATTTTGACCTAGTAGACTAATAGTACAGTGGAAGGAGTTGGTTTTGGTTGTTTTATCTAGGGATTTTTATGGTTTCTAGCGTCGTTTCGCCCGTTCGTGACTTCGACAGGTATTTTCTTTGACCAACATATAGGATAGGTCATCGCTCCATCTTGCATTTTTGCATTATCCTATGACTTTGATTCGTATGCCTTAGGTATGAACACATTTATTAGCAACAAATAACCTCCCTACTGCTTTTAGAAGTGTTGTTATTGAATGGTATAGGTTTACCAAACATGGGTGCCCTAGTTAGAACCTTTGTTCCATCTTATGCCCATGCAAAGATTGTTCCATAAACATTGGGAGTCCCTTATAGCTCCAATATGACTTTGTGTTCGAACCTCATATTCTTACACATAAGCATTCTGACCTGTACTTATCAGACTCCCACTGAGTCTTGTTTAAGCTCTTTTTCCGACTCTCTCAAAAGCGAAAAGATTGCCAAGTGAACTTGTCTCTTTCACACTTGTTAATTGGTTTTGAAATGACATCTATTTGGTGTAAGTTTAACCCTTTTTCGGACCAAGTAGACTAATTTCGAAAAAGGAATACGCTAGTCACTAGTGTCTAGAAGAGTTCTCTTGGGTATTGTTTTAACTTTTTTAGGCCTAAAGGACTAAATTTATAAAAAAGGACATTCTTTCGAGTTAAGTTGTAATTGCATCTCATTATCTTACTTGCAGTATTGAGCCTATTGTCGGTTCTCACTTTCTCGTTACAAGGATATTACCTCAGCAATTTGCATCACCATCCAAGTAGAGCATTGTGTATATCCTTTGCAGCTTGACACCCTGTACCCTAAGAGGAAACATTCCCCCTAGTGCCCATGTCCTGCATGCACCTCTTTGCATTGAGCATAGGTACGTTCCACTGCAGGAACTAGTTTCTTACTTGTGACACTTGTTTCCTCCTCTGTATCATAGCATTCATTTTGTCTATGAAAAAACAAAAAAAGACAAACGAGAAAAGAATATTATCTAATGTTAGCAACAGTCGTGTCGCCTTTGAATAGAGCACAAACTTTTGAGTCCACTTGTCATCCAAATTTTGGGTTTAGCATGACCTTAGGAAGTTGAGCTCATTACTTAGAGTTTACTCATATGACTGGTTATTGTTCCAGTCCCTATGGAGAGTTTAATTGATGCCTCTTGCATCACAAAGTTTCATCATTGCGTTTATGTTGCCCAGAGTCCTCCATATGTCTCATGCTCTTGTTCAAAGGAAGTTTATAAGCCTGTGTCGAACATTCCTCAAAACTCTTGACTTTGCATGTCATCCATACCCTCAGTGTGTCTCAAAGTTACATGAAGTTGTAGTCCTATCGTACACCTTGATCCTACTTTCAATAGGGGTAGGTAACCTCGAACCCAACAACTGACATCTCCTCATTGGTCACTAACTAGGGGGTTTTCCTTGTGCTCGACAGTAAGAAATCTATTCACACATTGGGATTCATGCAATGTCTTGGATTCCATTAGCCTTACTGGTTGTTTCCTCGCCTTTGTCGGCAATTTTCTTTATTGGCTGCTATTCAGAGGGTATTTTTTGTGCACTGCTTGCATCTGGTGCATGTGAAAGACGCACAATGTGGTTGGCTCGTGAACATCATCTTCATCCAAGTTCCTCCAAATCATCAAGCTATTTATTTTTACCTCGTGTTGAATGATAAGAGATGCCTTAATGCTCTCTTTTCAGCGAATCTCCTTCCATAGAATTCACCTCATCTATTTTGGAAACGATGCCTAGAGTCCTATGAGTACCTAGAGGCTTGCAGTCATCAATGGCAGGTTATCTCACCATCGATAACCTGGGAATACATCAGTGGCAGGTTGGGAATACATCAATCTCTCCTGATCGATGGATTCTTCAAGTGTTCGACCTAAACACCTTTATTCACACTTGTAAGAATGTACTCAGTGCCTTGATACCTACTTTCATTATCGGTAGGTTGTCTCGCGTTTGTTAACGGTATACCTTAATGATCGGTAATCAAACGAAGTCTCATTGTGTTTGAACTCAACTCCTTTATTCACATGATGTATACTTGCACCTTTGGCAAATCATGTAGAAGACTTGAAGACATCAGTTTATAGTAGCAGCTTTCCTGATTCGTTGTTATCATTCAGTGGACCGATACCTATATGACTTCAATGATCATGGGAGATCAAATTGTACTCCATTGTATACAGAGATCTTCATATTGATTTTGAGACTGGTTTTCATTGGGCCTTGTTCGTGACGATGACAACCTATGCCATGTATCTACTTTGTATTACCTATTCATGGCCATGAACAATTGTTTGGTATATTTCCACATGGATTTGCAATGTAATTCAAATTGGCAACCAAGTGTACAAAGTCATTATGGATTGTAATATTCTCATGAGCAACTAGTTCGTCTAGTTGGGTCTCCATGACTCCACTTATGGGAATTATAATGTATTTAGGCCATCACAGATACTCCTATGACCTCACATATTAGGGAGCATATGTTATAGCAAGATTTGCCTCACCCCATGCAACTTGCTCAGAAGTCCTTTTCCATTTCCCTATGCAAACTTGAAGTCCCCTTTTGCACTTCCTAGAGCTAAAAATCATATTTTTCCACATATACGCGTTCTATCAGTTAGACAACATGGGTATACGCAGTTTGCACCACTACAACCTGCGTACATCGAGTTTGGTGCTAAAATTTAAAAATTGTGTTGAGTTTCCATGTCACGTCACGAGATCCATGATCCTTGACCTTCCATATATTGGAAATGTTCCGACTCGGCCCTTCGGTTCCATTTGAAGGCTATAAATTGGGTCATATCCAAACTGTGGAGGAGGAGAGAATTCAACTTTTGAGAGCAAAGATACTTTGGAGAAATTTTCACTTCATATTGAGTCTGCATCCCTTTGTACTTTAAAGTATGAACACATTGTTTAGCCCCCAAGCTCTTCCCTCTTTGATGGATAATCTCATTGTCTCTCTTATATGAGCTTGCCTTTGGTGGAGGATTGAAGTGGTGGAGGCCCAGTTGGAAGGGACTTAGTTTTTCGGTTCTGAGACGTGCCAACACATAAGTTTGTCACTTGTATACTTTTTTTTATCATATTTTAATAGAAATACTCTTTTCTCGTCCAATTGATGTCTTGCAAGTATTAGAGTTATTATTCCATGGGCATATTTGTTATGAATGTTAATGGATTATGCTATTAAATGTGCTAACTTAATATATTATCACCATATGCTTATGTATCTTGGTTGTTGAGGACAAGTTCCAGGTATAAATCTTTGAGTCGAGTGCTCAACGATGGTCTTCATCGAACATCCAAACGAGGTAGGCTCTTTATCTTGTCTTGTTAGCATTTTATTTATATAGCATACTTGGGATCAGAGTTTCTTTCTGCAGTCATTCTATATGTTGTGGTTTACCCCATGCCATAGAGTGATTTTCCTCGTAACATAATGTAGATATGATATGTCGTTGCAATCCAAGCAATGTAATATGTGAACTTTTATATGGGGCATGGATAGAGATATCAGGGTTGAGTTATCCACAAGAAAGGAGGGGTCTAAGGGGGGTCTTATTCATGAGTTTAAATCCCAAAACTTTTTCTTGATTTCTTATTGTTTTCATCTAACCTTCTATTTATTCATTGTAGGAGAGCCCAATCATTGAACACATGTAAGAGTGTGGGTATGAAAAGCCACATCCCATAGTTATTGGGGGCATGGGGTTGAGTACAATCATCTTAGGGAAGAATGTGATTCAAGTAAGGAGGAAAAATAAGAGGAAGTTTGTATGGGATAACAGGGGAGTTTTGACAAGAATATTTTGGGGACAACAAGAAGGAGCAGAGTGTTGGAGATTGTAGGCAATAATGGTGGACATTTTAGCAACTATTTGGAGTTGTTGAAGGCCAAAGAAGCAAGCTATCATGCTTGTAGAAGAGGAAGGTTGTCAGGATTATAGAGTGAACTCCCTGCGGGGGAGTTTTCACGGGAGCAATAAGCTTGTTGCTCGTAATTTTTCCTAGTAGTTGACATCCCTGGAGTCCCCAACAAGAGATTCCTAGCCAACCTATGCTAGAATATCTAATAAAATAATGGTACAAGTGGAGGGATTTCTTGCAGAGAAGGGGGTACATTCCTTGGGTTGGGTAGGTCGAGAGGAAGAGAGCTAGAGGAATTGGGATAGTTGTAGGAAAAACTAGTGGGTTGTGGGAAATTGAGTTGTGAGTGGGTTATGGAGAAACACCCTCTTTTTTGGATTCCTATCCCCAACTCAAGGGTGACTTGTTGTTGAGATTTTGGAACAAGTCTATGGTTGGGTGGAACATTCATCCCCGATAGTTGGTTGCATGATTGTTATAAAAAGATTAATGTGTTTATCTTGTATCCGAGTTATCTTATGGGTTTATATTATTGTGCATAAACTCCATGTTTTTGAGAAATTACATGTGGTTATGTGTATGTTTAATTAGCTACATTCATGTTTATTGGAATTGTTGTTATATGCAAAGGAATTTTTAGCTTGTTGCATGTTTTTATTTTAATGGTAACATAAAGAGAACTTTTTTATAAATTGTTGGGTTTAAGAGTGGGGATGTTACGTCTTCCCACCTACCGTGATAGGCCACTCAGGAAGAATCCCCAAAGATTCACTATGTCTTCTATCAAAATCCAATAGTTTATTGGTAGTTGACACAAGCCTGGGATAACCTATAGCTTGCCAAGCCAAGGAGGATAAAATTCTTATGAAGGCTCCTTCATCTACAATACATTGGTAAATGTTTCTTGAATAAACTTCAACCCTTATTTGGAAGGGTGAAGAAGAAGGAAGGCGAGGCTCAACAAGGTTATTCCAATCAAAGGAAAAAAATCCTAGAACTTTGAGGGAGCATGCTCAGAGTGACTGGAAATCCCCTTTGTTGAAAAGGTTCCAAACCAATAGTGAAGAAAATATTGTTAAAAGACACAACACTCTTCAGAAGAAGAGTGGGATCAACTAAAGATTGCATTGGTTTGACCATTTCAGTAGACTCATCACTCTCTGAAAGAAGAGTGGGATCGATTGGAGATTGCATTGGTTTTACCACTTCAGTAGACTCATCATTCTCCAAAATAAGTGTGGGATTGGTTGAATATTGCATAACCTTGATCAATTTAATAACCTCATCATTCTCTAAAAAAAGAGTGAGATTGACCAGAGATTGCATTGGCTTGACTACTTCATCAACCAATGGTTGAATACATTGCTAGGAAACCAAAGGTCGTTCAAGAGCAGAAGATCCTTGAGATAGGGACCACACTCTATGTATCTTTGTAATAGTAGGGCACATATGAGTAAGGTGATCTCCCTTGCAAAGTTTACAAGGGAACTTAGGCTCATGTCTCATTCATCTAGATTTCTTATCAATATCATTGACCCTAATATGACTAGCATTGGTTGGTTGTTTTCCCCCAACATGACTTGCACTGGTTGGTTTCCTATCTCCATTATGAATTCCAGTTACTAGATTCTTTCCCCCAGCATGAATTGTAGTGGTTGGTTGGTTTATCTAGCATGACTTGCAGTGGTTAGTTGCTTGACCCCAACATGATTCACAATGGTTGGTGGCTTTCTCCCAACATGATTCACAATTGTTGGTTGAATGCCTCTAGCATGATCTGTAGTGGTTAGTGAATTCCCCCCTTGTATTCACTTCTTCTTCTTCCTCCTCCTCTTTCTATTCCTTTTAGACTTCTAGTTACTAGGAGCTAGACTTTCATCGGATAAGGTAGAAGGAGGAGGAATAGATTTCGATGGAGAAGAAGGTAAAGGGTTAACATCAATTCGATGCTCTTGATACAAGGTGCCTATCTGAGAAGCCTAAGGATCATTTGGAACATCTAGAGTGGATAACAAACAAATTGGTAGCCCCACAAACAATCTAGGAATATTCGAGGTGGACATCAAGGGGGAGGCAATGTTTATAAAAAAAGGAAAAGCACAAGAATCCCTAAGGGAAGGGATCCCTTGGTTGGTATCCTTGAGAATTTTAGCCATAACCTGTAGTCAATAGCTCTTCCCCTTTGAGATCGTTCAATGCAACTTGGTTCTCTTCTACTGTCTCGCATGGAGGAGAGTTAGTATTGTCTAGCCTTGACTTTGAGGAGGCAACTCCACACTTTCTGGAGAAAGACCTCAGGTTTTTCTAGACTAATGGAGTGTTCAGTTAGCCACTTTGAATCAAAGATTCAAAAGTGAAAGACAAAGACAACAAGAAGCACCCAACTAACATTTCCTAATATGTATCAACAAACAAAACTACTCTCCCAAAGTTTAGTCTAGGGTGGTTAGGACCTAAATCCAAGACAGTGAAGAGATTATAAAGAAGCCTTTTAGAAGTTGTCTTAGGATGATTAGGGCCCAAGACTAGCTAACTAAGGTAAGGGAGATAGTTACAATAACCTTCATGCAACAATCACCCAAGGTGCAAGTACCCTCATGAAGACAAGCACCCTCGAAGGGAGCTAAGACAAAGATTATGTGTATGTCTTAGGTACCACAAGCACTTCCCACTTGCAGTCACCCATGCAAAGTACCCTAGGAAAAGAAACTATGGTTACCAATTCATGTTCAATGACCAGGTGGAACAATCATTGGTCAAGCTTATGTGTGTGGATAGGGAATGCAATACTAATTCCTAAACCTAAAGCTCCAACAGAAAGGGTGTCACCTAGAGGACCTTCTACTTCAACTAAAACTCTCGTACACACATAACCAACCAATCCAAGCTTTAGGGGATAATTTGAACACTTGAACCAACTTGACCTAGTGCTTGACACTTATGTTAGAGGTGTTTTCCCAACAAGTAGGTCACACTACTGATGGGTTTTTTACTCGTTATTCAACTCCTAGTTTTTTTTTCACCCTTGGAGAATTAACACTCTAATCCTACATCAAGGCTCTACAACTAGACTATGTTATTTTTCTCTAGAGATAAAAGAGTCTAGCTGATTTTAGATTAAGCGTTTATTTTAAAGGTTGTTGATTACTCGAGGTAATGGTAGTGCAACTAGTGATGTTTTGAGACTCTTGCAATTTTTGAAACTATGACAATGCAACCCTACCAAACAAGCAACTTAAATGAGAAATGAAATTGAAAAAAGTACTACTAGAAACATTGAAAAAGTAAAAGAGGAACACAAAGATAATGTTTTTCTCTTTTATTTATAATTGTACCCTAAATGCATGCAAACAAGCACAAAAACATGGCAACACCTTACTGCTTGCAAACCATAGTCCTAGGAACAATAAAAATATTGAAGAAAGGAAAGGAAAAAGGGCACAAATCATGATATTTTGAGAATTGGGAGATACACGCACTCTCTGCGTAAGCAACCTGCATGTACACACACTTTCAATGAAAAAAGAAAGTGTGTGCATGCTTTGTTCCCACAGGAAAGGTGTGTACAGAATTAGTTTAAGCCAAAAACTTTAGAAATTTCCTAAAAAATCCCTCAAAGACTAGTCTACAATAATGCAAGCAATGAGGAGATAGAAAAAAATATTAAAGAAACCTAAGAAAAACCAAGAAACAACAAAGGATACCATAATGCGTATTCAAGGAGTTCTCCCTATTGGAGTAGCTAGCTCTATTGCAAAATAATTTATCCTATAGCTATGATTGACTATAACAGATGAGTTCAAAGAACAATGCACTTCTATCTGAAAGATTAGTCTACAACCAGTTTTCATAACCAACCTTTAATTATAAGGAGCACCTACCTATGCTTGATGATTGTTTGAAGATGAATCTCAAGTGTTGATCATATTCCACTTGTCCTTGATCCAATCCAAGTATCCAGAAATACACACAAAAAGACAAGAACCTTCCTCAAACCAATAGATAAAAACAAAAGCAAAAGTGAAATAACTAATCCTAACTATCTAATCATGAGAGTTAATTCAATGACCAAATATAGAAAAAAATCAATTATTGAAGACAAACATAGAATTTGAGGGAAGGAAAGAAGAGAGATCTTCCTTTTTAATTGAAGCAAACAACAACAACATACAATGTTATACCTAATAATTTATTGTCAACGCCTTTTGTAACTGTCATCCAAATTTCTCCATCCTGGGCTACTTGTGACTACATCTGGATGCCAACTCTTCTCCATGCAATAGGATGAGGAAAAATGAGAGGTTTTAGGCCTCAAATGCATGAAAAAGATAAATCACTTAGAAAACAAGTGTTTTAAGAGGATCGAAGGTCATAAAAACTTAAGGGAATCAACCAACTCTGATTGCTCTTGTGAGAGGATATCATTATGATAACTCTGCTAATACATCAATGCTTAGTCATTCCTTCCATTTAAGACTCTTTAATACCGTTGTGAGTATTAGGAACACGCGATTTTCATGAACTTTATATTTTTTATCCACTTTTTGAGGCACATGCACATGTTGTGAGCAGGAAGGGCATGTACAGGCTCCTCTTTATGCATAGGAAGGGTATGTAGAGGCTCCTTTTTACGCACTGGAAGAGCACGTGGATTGTCAAAGAAGTTGTTTAAGTAGTCTTCAAAGTGAGAAAAGTCAGTAAGTGGCGATTATGGTGGCCAATTGCGCATCCAAGACATGGATGTGTCAATAGACGTTATAACAAGTTTGGCATGTCTAAGAGCGAGTTCACTAACTTAATGTAAAAGTTGAACACCATGTAACATGAATCATACACATACCGCTTGTCGTTAGAAGATACCAACAAGTAAAAGGTGGAAAGGAAAGCACCCAACCATTTTTTCTAAGTCAATCTCCATGGAAGAGCCTTTGACTATATTCAAATGCAAAGAGAAATTGTTATAATCCCTCAAAATCTGGTTCATTTTATTTGGACTGAGGCCCTGTAACTCTTCCACTACCGAGTAAATATAAACACTATGATCACAATGCTATGCTGACTCTTCTTTCATAAGTTTCATAGACATTAGTTTGGACCTAGAAGCTTCCCCATTTGAAGAGAATAAATAACCTAATGTTCACAGTTGAAATTGAAAATATGTTGTTTTATTATCTTCAATGGCTTGTATAGTTGTGGCTTCAACTTTAGGGACATGCACATTATGTTAGAAATAATCCTAAGTCCTAACTAGACCTTAACAACTAGTTAGTTGTGATACGGTTGTTGGGTCGTTACTTTGAGATGTATTATTAATGTACCGTTGATGTACATATTATTTGACTTGGCTTGGTGCCTTTTCCGCCCATCTTCTTTATCTTCTCTATTTTGTTGGTTATTTGATTTTGTTGGTTTATAATTTTTTATCCTCATTCTATCATGTGGTATTAGAGCATTGTTTGATACCTACAAGCATGTGGAAGAAGAAGGAGTTTTGAAGAGGCTATGAATAGTGAAATCTTAAATGAGCAACATGATACTTATGTGCATGTGAACTGTGAATGAGTTTGAGGAGTTGAGAGATGAGCACCATACAAAGATGACTCCTCTTGGAACATTTGCCATCATTCCCTGCACCAAAGAGTCATGATTTTGCGCCAGTGATGACATCAAGATAGAAGTTTTTGTTACATAGGATGACTATCACCGAGAGGTCGTTAGCCCGACAGGAGAACTATATGCACTAGCATCCATGTCATGATGATGATGATGATCAACAATGTCGCCTTCCAAACTTGGATAATCAAACATCAAATGTGATGGGGTTGGGTACCTTGCAAGGTTACCAAGTTGCAAACCATGCCCTCCCTATTGGAAAACTACTCCATTTGGCATACCTTCTACTACACATTGTACTGCAATACCTGTAGTGATAGAAAGCATGACATACACACTATCATATTCTAAAAAAAAAAACTCTCAACAATTGTTTGTGCGTCTCTTTGTGGCATTAATTGATTGTCATTCGTATTTTCACTGTTTTGGATTAATTGGAAGTTCAGATCATAGAGAAACATGTTACAATTTGCTTCCCAATCTTCCATCTTGTAGTCAATCGCTCAGGAAATATCAACTTCTAGTCTTTTGGGTAGTACCTAGGGTTTCCCAGCAACTCTTTTATAGTTATCAATGATGTTGAGTAACACTAACAAATGCGCTATCATTATCTTTATTTCCCTCATTGATATATGTTGCATATTTATCACATCCATCTCTCCTCTCTTCTTCTGTTTGTTTTAGCCGAGTAGATACTCCTCAGATTCGAACCTAAAACCGCTTAAAACAAATATTGCTCACTTTGCATAAATATCGATAATATTTCTCACTCTGAAACCCTAAAGGTTGCAGCGCTGGGAAGAATGTGCATTATCATGAAGATGATTGGACCTAGTTTTGCCTATCTAGAACAGGTCAGGTAGCACTCATGTGGTCACCTCCATGGTTATATAGTATATCTAGTGATGGTGTAATTTTAGATATTTGAAATGCTATTACTAGTGAAGTTGGATCTTCAAAAATATAAAGTTTCCCATTTTTTGCTTGGAATGTAATATTTGGACGAAGCTTTAAGACTTTAAAATTATGTATTATGGTGTTATGAGTTTATGAGTTTGCACATTTTTT
>ML779812.1:675149-710605 GCA_009831015.1 Picea engelmannii
TCTAGACTCTCCTCGAAGACCATTTGATTACCCTTTTCCACTTTCAAGGGGGGTATATCCCATTATCTAGACTTCTCACTTTTCAGTTGACATGGCATAACATTGAGGATATGTCAGACTTCAAGTTTCAAAGTCCACCTTGATGGTATGTATTTCATTCAAGATGATGATCAATGATTTTGAGAATGATGATGTTTGATTTGGATACATGATACATAATCGATGGTTTTGCCATAGATCATTTGAGGATTGATTTTGCAGCTGGACCTTGGATTTAGGATTGTGGATACGTTCATTCATGATTATTATATTCTACATTTGATGATGGATTTGGATTGTTCGGTTTGACCTTCGTAGGATATTTTCGCTGAGACAGTTCGACACTTGGAATTTTTTATGGATTCATGATTTTTTATGGATATTGGATGGATGGATGACTTGCCACATTTTTAGCATTTGATGGATTTCAGTTAGCTTGTGACTTTGATGGTGGTTCAATGGGTTGACACCTTGATGACAGTTTGACATTTTTATTGACAGTTCAGATTTGTGATATTACCAATGATTCGCCTAGATTACTACCCACAAGATTTTTTATTGATACAAAATTTTATGGATACAGGTTTTGGATGCCTTTCGACATTTTTTTCTGTCAGTTGGATTCTTGACAGTTCTTTAGTGTGTCGATTTATGAGAGCAATTTGTGAACTTATTTGTTCACTTGATAGTCTTTGGACTTTACACATATGATATTCGAATATAGTAGAGGTCAGTTATTTCTTCTGCATTTGTGCTTGGAGCATTCAGGATTGTCAGGCATTTTCAGGACTTGGGATGTGTTGGATATGTATCAAATTCACTTCTCATCAGAATTTGCTCTCATTGGTTTTGGGTTCACTTCAATGAGCACCTATAGGTTGTCTAGCTCGTTTGTTATGCAATGAGTTTTCTAGACTCAGTTTCGGCATCTAGTTTTTGAAGTTTCAGGAAGATCTTCATTAACACTCATGAGATTTTAGACCATAAGTTATAGGTTGAAGATTTATCAACTTTTGCACTAGTCTTTGTTGTTGAGCCGGTACATGTGTATAGACTTAAGATTAAAGGGGGGTTCGTTAGAGATAATACTAAGTCCTAACTAGACCTCAACAAATAGGTAGTTATGATATGGTTGTTGGGTCGTTACYTTGAGATGTATTATTAATGTACCATTGATGTACATATTATTTGACTTGCCTTGGTGCCTTTTCCGCCTGTCGTCTTTATCTTCTCTATTTTGTTGGTTATTTGATTTTCTTGGTAACCCATAACAAGGGATCATGCATTGTAGTTGGACAAAGACTATGTATGAATTAGTTTGCAATAGATTTTCTCACATCATTAAAAGCCACTTTGCATAGTGTGGTGGCTCTCAAGGGAAAGATAGTACCTGAGAGTTAGCTAGTAGGAAAATATATGTAGCCTTTGAGCTTATCACGAGCATTTTGAAAACATATTAGCTTAGAAAACAATATACACATATATTTGATGATCATATATAAACTCCTTATTTTTCTTATGTTAGGGACCTAACCTCCCTAACCCCTCACGTAGGTAGAATAATATATTTTCCATGTAATAAAGTTCGATATTAATAAACAAGGCCTAGTTAATAATGTGAACATGTCTAATGTAAGAAGACTTAATAGATGCTTTCGCTTCTAGAAAGATCTTCCTCTAGGTTGTTCTTTTGAAGATAGATTTAGTATAAATAGGAGAAGAATGCATGAGAAAGATTTATCTTGAGAATTATTGTAATAGAGCGCTACTCTGTTAGAGGTTTCCCCCTCGAAGAGGCAAGTGAAAATTGTTTTATATCAATAAAGGTATCATCTTTGGTGTTTTGGTTCTCTACATTATGTTGTTCCACTGGTATTTGCTTCAATGTTTCTATTTTCTACTTATTATAATAGATCTGGTACCTAACAAGTGGTATCATAGCACTTTCCTCTGCGGAAACTATGTGAATTGTTTTTCTAGGGTAGAGACGTGTATTGTCGACGTCTTTAAAGCACATAGCTATGTTGTTTAGTGGGGAAGACTACACGCAAGAAATACAGACGATTTCACGATGTTGTCTAAAAACCATCATTTCACCTTGTGGGAAACCTCTATAACACATGTTGGTAGCCTTTGAGTAGTACCACATCAAATAGAATATGTACATGACCATCACTCCCACATACTGACAGTTATACCGGGAGTCCCCTAGGTCTCCTAAAACCAGCCCTAGATCAGTCAATCGACCACCTGACTACTATAGTGACATCGAGAATAGCGCTCAGGAAGATACTCTCTAGTACATGGGTAATCAAGTAGTACAGTTAAGGATATGATCGAGCCTCCTTAATTGGTGCCCTGACATATTGGGCCAAGGACTATTGTTCGACCCTGCATATATATCAGAGAGCTATAGCACATGGAAAGCCTTTATCTATAGGAACCCTGTAAACCTTAACACCTAGGGAAAGAAACAAAACAGAAAAGGATCAGATGAGAGCTATTGTCGTGCAACCTTGCCTCGTGCATTATGGTTGCGAAATTCCTACAGAATTTTTCCAGTTAATAATTTGGGCCATTCGCCTTTCATTGATGATTTTTTTATTGTATACTTAGATGACATTCTCATTTTTAGTAGAACTTGGAATGAACATGTAATGCATGTAAACAGAGTATTGGATGTCCTTAAAAAGGAAAAGTTGTATGTAAAATTGTCAAAGTGTGACTTTGGCAAAACATCACTAGTTTACTTGGGTCATATTGTAGGAGGTGGTCAAATAAAGATAGATCCCTCCAAAGTTGAAGTCATTGTAAATTTGCCTAAGCCAACATAAACTACAGACGTTAGGAGTTTCTTAGGTGCAGTTCGGTACTGGAGAAAACTCATTGCGAACTTATCCTACATTGCATATCCTTTGCATGCTTTAACCAGTGTGAAACAAGCCTTTAAGTGGGGAGGAAAACAACATAATGCCTTTGACACTTTGAAGAGAAAGATCATCACTGTACCAATGCTATCTCTACCTGACCTACAACAACCATTTGAAATCGAGGTGGATGCCAGTGCCTATGCCATGGGAGCAGTCTTGATGCAACAACGCAAGCCCATTTGCGTTCATTCTGAAACTTTTTCTAAGGTTGTTTGTAACTATCCTACATATGACAAAGAACTGTATGTATTGGTATAAAGCGTGAAGAAATGGAAACACTACTTAATGGGAAAGGAAACAATCATACACATTGATCATCAACCCTTACAGTACCTCCAGTCACAGACCAAGTTGTTGTTGGATTACTGAGATGGGGGGTGAATCAGTAATAGAGCAATTTAATCCTTTTTCACCATAAAATGCAAGTGTTATATCAATGTAGCATTACCATCCAATAGTTGCAAAGTAAATAAACAATGAACAAATGAGCAATCACACACATAAATAGTACACCAGTGTTTTACGTGGAAACCCAAAGCGGGAGAAAACCACAAAATGTTTTTTCTTATATGTCTTTAAGAATTGCATTCAATGGAAGCACCAACTTCCTTTGTTTTCCAGCTGCAATTGGAAGGAGGCTCCAACCCCCTAGTTTCTCGGGCTACAACCTGAAGGAAGCTCCAACTCCCCAATTCTCTAGCTATAACCAAAAGGAGGCTACAACCCCCTAGCTTCTCAGGCTACAACCTGAGGGAAGCTCCAACTCCCCAATTCTCTGGCTACAACTAGAAGGAGGCTACAACAGGAAGGTGGCTACAACCAGAAGGAGGCCACAACCCCCTATGTTCTTTGGCTACAACCAGAAGGTGGCTACAACCCCCTATGTTCTTCGACTACAACGGGGAGGTGGCTACAACCACCTGTTCTTGCCCCGTCCAACCGCCCTGGCATATAAGTAGAATGATGGAACCACTGTCACACTATGAGTGTGAGATATACTATTGTAAACCTATGCCAATCAACTTGCACCAAACAACTTGTACCAAACAACCTGTACTAATAACATGTAGCATACATCAACTTGTAACTCAACTTGTACTATAAACAAGTGCATCAACCATGCACCAACCCATACCAAACAACCTGTAATCAACCTGTACCATAAATAAGTGCATCAACCATGCACCAACCTGTACCATCAATGAGTGTATCAACGATGCACCAAATATGTACCAATCATGTATCAAATACACATAAACTGTGACTCATCAAGATGTACAAACATCATCAAATATACACCTCATGTATGTGCCAACTCATCAACTATACACCTCATGTATGTGCCAACTCATCAACTATTTGTCTCAACCATGTACCCAACATGTACCTCAACCACATATCAAATACATATACCAATATAACCATGAAAATTTCTCTAGTAATACATCATGTTATCCATAACCAAATACCATAAACCCTTGCATCAAACCATGTGTCATAACTTCACTTTCATGTAGCCTCAAGGATGTATCATTCATAAGCCAATCATATACCAATACCACTAACAAGTGTCTCTCACAATGAACCAGACGATATGCCAATAACTCAAACTAAGTGCACTGACAATATACTTCAATAGATCTGTCTCAAAACCATTCTACAACAAGCCCTAAACTTCCAAGAGGGCATCCAACAGGTTTACAAAGAAAACCCTCAACTAGATTCATAAGTTCAACACTACACATATGAAAAACATACATTTTTTTTCTTGTAGCATTCTACTGCCATGGTTTTTCTACTGCGGTTTTCTTGCCGCACTTTTTCTGCTGCAGTTTTTCTACCACACTTTTACTGCCGCATTTTTCCTGCCACGATTTTCCTACCGCAGTTTTTCTGCCACGATTTTTTTACTGCAGTTTTTCTGCTGCGATTTTCCTCCCGCATTTTTTTTGTCGCAGTTTTCTTGCCACACTTTTTTTGCCGCAATTTTCTTGCCGCACTTTTTCTGCAACGCTTTTCTTGTTGCACTTTTTCTGCCGCACTTTTCTCTATCAATAATACATGCCCAAATAACCTTTCACAAAATAGATATTCAATGATATTCAATAGGTGATTAAATGAGAGACCTTTGCCTCTTATTTATGCTTTCATGTAGCTTCCTCGAGAGGTTACCTTCTAATCATATTAACTCACTTTCCTTATTTCAGGACTAACCCACTTCTAACCACTTGTCCACTTAGTAATTTCTCCATTAACTTTATTATTTAAATATTTTTTTTGTATCCACTTTGACTTATAGTACACTCATCACTTCACTTTATTATTTAAATAATTTCTTCTTTGCAACAACTTTGACTACTTTGACCTTTTGGGGCTTATAGATGACTCATGAGGGTTCTCCAACTTCACATGCCCGTAACTCTCTAACCGTGAGGAGTTATGTGACGTTCCACATACCACCGAAAATGGCATGAATTGTACTATCCATCTATAATAGTCTTACCTACAAATATATCAAAACTCATACCATTATCCATCAATCCATTACCCAAACCTTTGTTCTACCAGACTCTCTTCAAGGGTTGACATCAATGACAACCAACCCAAATAATCAACAGTTGCAGTAGTCAAGACACTACAGGTGGATGGGATTCTTACAACAGTTCCATCTAGTTATCACATACATGAAGGGTACAAGCAACAAAGTTGCAGATATGCTTTCTAGACCTCCTATTTTTATATCCATTGTTTTGAAAAATGTTTCCTTAGCTCATGATAGTTATATTGAACAATATTCTAATGATGAATATTTCAAGGATGTATATGAGAGGCTAACATGTGGTTCGCAGGTGGAGAATTTTTATGTGCAGGATAAACTACTCTACCATATGAGAAAGCTTTGTATTCCAACTAATGAGAGAGTGCATGTAATCAAGGAAGCACATACTTCCCTTGTATCTGGGCATTTTGGGGCAGGTAAGATTATGACACATTTGCAAAGGTTTTTCTATTGGCCTCAAATGAAAGAAATTGTAACCAAATATGTAAATCGATGCATGTTATGCTCAACTTGTAAGCCCACTAATAGAAAATTGGGGTTGTACACACCACTTCATGTTCATTCTCATCCTTGGGAGAGTATCTCCATGGTTTTTGTAGGGGGGTTTAATGTGTCAAAAAGGGGTCATGACTACTTGTATGTGGTAGTGGATAGGTTTAGAAAGATGTGTGTCTTGATGCCATGTAAAAGCAGATCATTGTTGAGCAAACTACTCATATTTTCTTTCAGCATGTATGGGTCCATTTTGGACTGCCCACATCCATTATCTCGGATCAATACACTCGATTCCTTGAAGATTTTTGGACAAGCTTGTGGAGAATGATGGACACCAAGCTGAAGAGAAGTATTGCTTTCCATCCACATATCGACGACCAGACAAAGGTTGTAAATAAAACATTGGTTCATTTGCTTCAAGGCTACTGCAACAAACATCCCAAGTTATGGGATGATCAGATACAGTATGTGCAACATGCATACGACCAAACCTTGCACTCTTCCACGCAGAGTTTACCATTCGAGACATGTTCTGGGTATTTACCTAAAGCTCCCTTGGACTTGACTTTTGGAAAAGATTTCGACTCCAGTGAACAAAGAGATGAAGACAAAGCCCGTAAGTTCATTCAAAGGATCTAACAGGTACACCAGACAATTCGGGAACAGTTGAAAAAGAGTCAGGCATAGTATAAAACTTGCTATGACAAGCACATAGTTGATAATCAATTTCAAGCGGGAGATCCAGTGTGGCTCCACATCAACAAATATAAGTTGAAGGGGGGAGGCAAGAACTCAAACCCATTATATATGGACCCATCACCATCTTGGAGAAAATTGGCAAAAATGCCTTTCGCCTCGATCTACCACCGTACATGCAGATATACTTAGTTGTGAATGTAGAGAACCTAAAACTTTATGAGCCTCCAATGATCATGGATCAATAGGAGAGTGTTCCAGTACCTTCAGTGGACGAGTTTTCTCCTGAGTACTTAGACGAGTTGGAGGAAGATATCATCTTAGACAGAAGGATGAGGACTTCACGCAGGGGTGATGTAGAATATCTTCAAGTGGGCCTGAAGGGAACACATCCAATTAAATATTGGTGGATCGAGAAAGAGAAAGTGATGGGGCAATTCCATCACTTACTAGTTGACTGGTAAGGATTTTGGAAGCCCAAAATCTTCTTAGGGTGAAGTAATGATCTGAGAGGATCTAAATGGGAAAAAATTTAAAGTCCTCGAATCTTAGCAAAAACAACACCAAGTCGAAGTGCTCATCGCAAGCTTTCCAAAGGCGCAAACGACACCTCAAATTGAGTTTGAATGAAGAAGATATGGCTAGTCAAAGTTGCAGTTAACTGAGTCAAAAGTCAACGTTGATGTCATCATCAGTACAACTGGCGTCATCATCATTCGTAAAGAGGAACGTCGACATGATGTCATGCTAACATCAGCATGACACATGGTAGCACAACAGGATACCATGGGCCACGCTGATTAGGCATTTTTGGTGGCCACTTAGTCCAATTGGTGAGTGTCACATGGCATCCCCAAGTGATGCCATGTGGCACCACCCAAGCATTTCCACGTGGCATCCTAACAGGGCGACAGGTGGCAGTAATGACTGGATGAACTCAAAAAATGATAGGGTGCCACGTGGTCCAATGTAATGTCCCCCGCCTCTTGATAAAGAGGTTTGGAGAGACCCATTGGTCTAGTTGTCCCCACTAGACTATAGTCTCATGCATCATGGAGACAAAGTCAACCATAAGCCATTGCCTAAGCACAACGTTATATTATTGAGTTGACTTTGGAACAAAAAGGTAACTTAATGAAAGAAAAGAGCATGTGGAGAAAATCTAGGAGTTAACCCTAGGGGTTAACTAACTCAATAGAAGAATAGATCGGGAGTATAAAAGAAAGGTAGGGCACACTTCTAAGGATTCTAGATTATTATCATAATTTGCAATTGGACTCTTAAGCACAAGTAGTTTTGAGGGTTTTGAGACTAAAACCCTAGAGATCAACTCAGTGGTGAAATATTCCACCTTCCTTGATCCAAGCTTGGTCTCATAGGTGCAACATTCCTCCCACACCATTCTACAATAGGTACAGTTCATATCCATTGGAAGAGGAGTGACAATGTGCATCCTAAGGGGGTTTCCAGCAGGAGGGTGCATCATCTTGTAGAGATCAATTTGATCTAAAGAGAGGAGAAGGATCTTGGGCAAAGGAACACCTGCGTATTCTTTGTATGCCCTAGGACATCATTCATAGCTATTCAAAAAGAGGTTTCTCTATCATATTATTTTTTAGAGATTAGCATGAGTTGGGGAAGAAAGGGGTGCATTGCATAAAGAGGTTTAAATCATTTGGTGGCTCAGATCTTCATTGTTCAGCTTGAGACTTCCCCAGTGGGCTTGTATTGCACCGATCTATCATCTCAATGATTTTGGTAGTAGTTGGAGGTCTATAGGAGAGAGGCCAAAGTATTGGGAATTCAGTCATCCAGGAGGGCGCAAACCAGTTAGGGGTTTGTTCATTTGGAGGGTTAGAACCTCATCATTCAGCCTGGCACTTCACCGAGGGTTTGGTCTTGGCTCGATCTATTATTCCAGCAATTTTGAGAGCATTTGGAGGCCTTAAGGAGGGAGACCGAAATATTGGGCATCTATAACTATCCATGAGGGCGCAACTCAGCTAGGAGGACTGGATCGCGTTTGTGGGAGGTAGGAAATCTATCTTGTATCTCTTCCTAGTTCATCTAAGTGCCTTTGGAGGCTACTATCATTAGTATTGGCTATTATTATAGCAACTATCATTCCAGTTTGGATATTATTGTGGTTTTCTTCCAGATCTGCAAATCTCTGGTTCTAGGATCTATCAACTATCTAAATAAAGGTCAGATCCTGCATTGCTGGCTCTATATTGGTGTTTCTTATTGTATATTGTCTTGTTTATGGTATATGCTTCAAAGCTATCTCTTCATTGCTGTAATATCCATATTATAAATCCTAATGCACAACTTCATGAGTAAACCTACAAATACATATCCAAACAATAGTAAACAGTGAACAGTGTTACAGGGGCAGAAGGTTTTAGTTCTCATTGATGAGGGTGATTCACGCAACTTCATTGAATCAGCCCTAATGCAAAGAAGACACATACCTACAGTTGAATTTGAAGGGTTTCGTGTGGAGGTAGTAGGGGGGCGCACTATGCCTTGTGACATATATATTCCGGGAATGAAGCTTACATTAGGCACGAATGATTTGGCACAAGATTGCTATGTAATGGACCTTCCAGACACTAACATCATCCTTGGAGTTTAGTGGCTTAGTACGTTGGGGCCAATCACTACCAACTACAAGACCATGCAGATGTCTTTCACAGAGGAAAATGCGAAAAAGGTAGTTCTCGGGGGCATGACAGGAAACACCTCTAGAATGGTGACAACAAAGTGCATGGAGGCCATCTTCAGGAGGTAAGACATTGCATATGCAACAAAATGTACAATATCGGTTCAGGTGGATAAGAAAGGGGATACTCACTACTCACCAGAAATTAAGAGAATCATTGACAAGCACATCAAGGTCTTTGAACCCATACCACCATGAGCACCACCAGATATGGGGTTTGAACACATCATACAGTTCGAGGAGGGAGCGAAACTTATCATCACCACTCCCTACAGACACCCCAAGAAATATAAATATGAGATTGAGAAGGCCATTAAAGAACTGTTAGACATGGGCCACATTATGCCAAGTTCGAGTCCCTTTGCATCCTTAGTAGTGTTGGTGTAAAAGAAGGATGGGACCATGCGCATGTGCATTGATTACAAGGCTTTGAATAAGAAGACAATAAAAAATAGACACCCCATCCCAATAATTGATGAGCTATTGGATGAGCTCCATGGGGTTGTATACTTCACGAAGATTGAATTGTGCTCTGGCTATCATTAGATAAAGATGAGGGAGCAAGATGTTCCCAAGACTGCTTTCATATGTCACTATGGTCACCATGATTTCTTTGTGATGCCTTTTGGGCTACTAATGCACCAACCACCTTCCAATATTGCCTGAACTATGTCTTCAACAAGAAACTAAGGAAGTTCCTCTTAGTATTCTTTGATGACTTGTTGATCTATAAAAAAACTTGGGAGGAGCATCTTCAACATGTAGAGCAGATTTTGGCTATCATGGAAGGGAAATCTTTGTATGCTAAGGAATCCAAATGTGAATTTGGAATGACAGAGGTCCTTTATTTGGGACACATCATTGGGGTGAAGGGGGTATAGGTACACCAAGAGAAGATAAAAGCTATACTTGACTGGCCCACACCTAAAACCCTCACATAATTGAAGGGGTTTCCTTGCATCTATTGTTATTACAGGAGGTTTGTCAAAGGCTTCTCTCAAATTTGTGCACCTTTGACCATTTTGACAAGGAAGGGAGCATTCAAGTGGAGTCCAGAACCACAATTGACCTTTGAAAAAATGAAGAAGTTGATGAGTACTTGTCCGGTATTGGCTCTACCAGATTTCGCACAACCCTTTACAATGGAGTGTGATGCCTTAGGGGAGGGCATTGGAGCAGTGCTTATGCAGAATAAGCACCCTATTGTCTATGAAAGCCAAAAATTGAGGGGTCTTGAGCTTCTCTACACCATCTATGACAAAGAGATGCTAGACATCATGCACGCATTGGCTAAGTTCAGGAAATATTTGGTTGGGGCAAAACTCGTTGTGAGGATATATCACAACAGCCTCAAGTACTTTCTTGATCAAAAGGACTTAAATGAGAGGCAACATAAATGGGTGAGCAAAATCCAGGCCTATGATTTTGAGATTGCGTTTGTCAAAGGGAAGAATAATGTAGTGGCAGATGTCTTATCCAGAAGACCATCAGTTTATGCCATGACCGACATCTCAGTTGACTAGAAGGTCTGCCTTTTGGTGGAATACTCAAAGAACAGTTTTGCATGCAATTGATGGATGGACAGATAAAAGACAACAACTTCAGAATTATGGATGGCATCATATACTACAAGGGCCGAATCTTATTGGTCCCTGAGTCAGCCTTTAAAGCCAAAGTGCTACATGCATACCATGATTGACCAGTAGCATGACATCAAGGGTTCATCAAGACATACAAGCAGGTATGGGAGAGATTCGCTTGGAAGGGCTTGAAGAAAGATGTGATGCACCACATTAAGGAGTGCACCATTTGTCAGGTAAATAAAGATGAACACACCCACCTAGTAGGATTACTGCAACCACTTCCCATCCATGAGCACAAATGGGAAAGCATATCTATGGATTTCATCACAGGATTGCCCAAGGCCTAGGGAAAAGATTGCATTTTTGTGGTGCTAGACAAGTTAACCAAGTTTGCACACATTTTTTCCATTGCCACACACTACAATGCAACACATGTTGCATATTTTTTCTTCAGGGAGGTCTTCAGATTGCATGGTTTACTCAAAACCATTGTGAGTAACAAGGAAAACAAGTTTATGAGCACATTTTGGCAGGAACTATTCAGGTTGGTAGGTACAACCTTAACCCCTAGTACCAACTATCATCCTCAAACAAATGGCCAAATAGAGATAGTCAACAAGTGGATAGAAGGCTACCTCATGAATTATGTGTCAGGCCAGCACAAGGCATGGGTTAAGTGGTTTCATTTGGGGGAATATTGCTACAACATCACCCATCGTATGCCTATTGGTATGCCACCATTTAGAGCCTTATAAAGTTATTATCCCCTCTCCTTTGTGGAGATTATCTTTGGCAACAGCAAGGCTCCCATGGTGTAGGATTGGATTCAACAGAGTCGGGATATACTCAAAGAACTTAAGGACCACCTGCAAAGGGCACATAATTAGCAGAAGGTACAGGTAGACAAGCACGGGGTGGAACGCACCTTTGAGGTTGGTGGTTTGGTTCAATCGAAGCTTCAACCGTACAGACATGCATCCATTAAGAGGAGTGGCGAAGAAAATATCCAACCTCACTTTTTTGGTCCATACAGGGTCAATAGGAAGGCAGGGGTCGTGGAATATGAGCTTGATCTACCACATGGCAACAAAATACACTATGTTTTCCATGTGTCATGCTTGAAGAGAGCCATTGGTAAACACATCATTTCTATTGAAGAATTGTCACCTTTGGAGGAAGGAGGATAGTTGATACTGATACCCGAGGAAATATTAGAAGTTTGGGAGAAGAAGTTAAGGAAGAGGAGCATCAAGGAATATTTGGTCAAGTGGAAGAATTTACCCGTAGACGATGCTACTTGGGAAGGTGAACATATGCTCTAGGAGATAGGTCCATAATTGCTTGTGGGCAAGCAATTTCTAACAGGGGAGACTATAATGTCCCCCACCTCTTAATAAAGAGGTTTGGAGAGATCCAGTGGTCTAGTTGTCCCCACTAGACTATAGTCTCGTGCATCATGGGGACAAAGTCAACCAGAAGCCATTACCTAAGCACAATGTTATATTATTGAGTTGACTTTTGGAGAAAAAGGTAACTTAATGAAAGAAAAGAGCATGTGGAAAAAAGCTAGGAGTTAACCCTAGGGGTTAACCAACTCAACAGAATAATAGACCGAGAGTATAAAAGAAATGATGGGTGCACTTCTAAGGATTCTAGATTATTATCATATTTTGCAATTGGGATCTTGAGCACAAGCAGTTTTGAGGGTTTGAGACTAAAACCCTAGAGATCAACTCGGTGGTGCAAGATTCCACCTTCCTTGATCCAAGCTTGGTCTCGAAAGTGCACATTCCTCCCACACCATTCTACATTAGGTACAATTTATATCCATTGGAAAAGTAGTGACAGTGCACAGCCTAAGGGGGTTTCCAGTGGGAGGGCACATCATCTTGTAGAGATCAGTTCGATCTGAAGAAAGGAGAAGAATCTTGGGAAAAGGAACATCTGGGTATTCTTTGTATTGCCTAGGACATCATTCCTAGCCTATTCAGGAGGAGGTTTCTCTATCAAATTATTTCCAAGCGCTTGGCACGAGTTGGGGAAGAGAGGGTCGCACTGCAGAAAGAGGTTCTAATCATTTTGTGGCTCAGATCTTCATTGTTCAGCTTGAAACTTCACTAGTGGGGTTGCATTGCCCCGATCTATCATCTCAATGATTTTGGTAGCAGTTGGAAGTCTCTAGGAGAGCGGCCAAAATATTGGGAATTCAGTCATCCAAAGGGGCACAAATCAGTTAGGGGTTTGTTCATTTGGAGGGTTAGAACCTCACCATTCATCCTGAGACTTTACCAGAGGTTTGGTCTTGCCCAAACCTACTATTCCAACAATTTTGAGAGCATTTGAAGGCCTTAAGGAAGGATGCCGAAATATTGGGCATCTACAGTTATCCAAGAGGGCGCAATTCAGCTAGGAGGACTGGATCTGGTTCGTGGGAGGAAGGAAATCTATCTTGTATCTCTTCCTAGTTCATCTAAGTGCCTTTGGAGGCTATTATCATCAGAATTGGATATTATTGTAGCATCTATCATTCCAGTTTGGATATTATTGTGGTTTTCTTCCAGATCTGCAGATCTTTACTTCCAGGATCTATCTACTATTTAAATAAAGGTCAAATCTGACTTTGTTGGCTCTATATTGGTGTTTCTTGTTGTATCTTATCTTGTTTATTGTATATGCTTCAGAGCTATCTCTTCATTGCTATAATCTCCATAATATAAACCCTAATGCGCAATTTCATGGGTAAACCTGAAAACACATATCCAAACAACAATAAACAATGAACAATTAATGTTTCCAGCAAAAAAAATGGCTTGGGAACATTACACCCAATCACAGAAAGCCATGTGGCAGCCCTAAAAAGTCCAATGAGGGCCCGAGACCGAATGTTCAAAAAAAATGTATTGGCGGTCACCAGGCCGACCGACGTTGAATCCAATGATCGAACCGACCGACGGCCCGTATTCCGATGACATCCACATAATCCGACGGCCCTCACATTTCAGTGGTCATACCAGGATGTACCGCCCAACATCCCCATCAAATCCAATGAATATCCATGCATGGGTCTTATTCAAGGTTATTAAAGGTGAAAGGTTGTGTTGATATAATGGCGGGCATGGTTTTAAAAACATGCAATAGATTTATTGCAACTAATATATAGTTTGTAAACTATATAGTTGTAACAAAAAGTTTAAATGGGGAGCCCGCGGATTTGACCCCGAGTCTCCCCAACAACCAAGCCCTAACTTTAAATTTTGTTACCAAAAAACCAAGCCATAAACTTGATAAATTCCACCAGGAAAATTGTTTTAAACCTAGCCTTTTTCCAGAGCTTGGGGGAGGTCAAGACCCAGAAGTTGTACATGCATGTATTTTTATGTAGGTTTGAAGTATTTATTGCAATCTAGTGGCATAGATTTTGAGGTATAGAGCCGAGCAGAGGCCTGGAGGTGACGATGTCAAATTGAAATGATTTGACAACCGATTTTGCACTACTCCTCACCACGAATTCACTGGTGCATTCGAATTTTGCATAAGAGCAGCGAATCTAAAGGCCACTTTTTAGACTTGAGGTATAGCCATGTAATTCTTGCCAATTTTTGCTAAGAATAATATAAAGCCTCTCCAATTCAAAGCGGGCCCGTAGACATAGTCCATTGTTGGGGTGAACTCCATTATCATGTCTCATGTTCTTGCTCTCTTTATCATCTTTTCTCCATGATTATGTCCTCTGTAATGATGTTGCACATAAGCTTTCATTTACACTCTTTAATGTTTATTTTAATAACTCACCGATGAAAAGATCCTGGATCAAATGGTGGAAACACATTGAACGACCCGTGGGAAAAACGTAAACAAAGACACAATCCAGGGATAGATTCGATGCATGGGATATGAGAAATTACCAGGGAACACAAACACGTGTCGTACATCTCATGTTGCTTCATTTATTTTTATTTCATGCTACAGTCCATCTGCATGACGACTTATTGATTTGGGGAGTTCATATGCCTTGCTCTTAGAATGAGAATGAGATCGCACATATCTGCACCTGGGTCGAATTCGTTTTCTTGGCCAATGTTTTATATATGTCATTGTTTGAAGGCTCTCCTTTAGGCCATGAGAAGGGACGCATGTGCCATGGTAAGAGGGGGATTATCTCCTGATTCACAATGTAATCAATTATACCAAGGATCAATGAAGAATTGGTCGTGGTGTTGGAATGGAAGAATGTAACTCCACGATTTTGTAGTCTAGGTTAAAGTATGCATCACCACCATATTCTTATGGACAGTCCTTTAATAGTTTTATATGCTTGACACTTTAACCACTTACTCGACTCAACATTATTCAAAGTTAGTCAGAGAAACTACTTGCTTCCTTTTAGTCCATTGTTGATTATTTAGAAACCTTCGTCTTGCTTCAACAATTCTTAATAGTAGACGGTTTCGAACCCTCTCCATTGTAAAGTCTAAAATCTTGGGTATTGCAACATAATTTGCACATGGGATCCTGTGAGGATTATAAATGTTCCTTGCATTTATGAGAGTGCCTATGAGAAAGGTTGAGTGCAGTTAAGAACTAGTGTCATCTTCTACCATTAAACATGAGTGAATTTAAGAGAATCTTCAATAGACTTTCAAACCCTGCAAACTTATATATTTCTCCTCTTCCTCCTCTGGTTGTTAAAAAGGATTTCAAGTCCATTCTAGCCATCTATTCACTGTTGACAATGACAAACCTAGGATTGAAGGTAAACCTAGAGACAACAACCATTGAGGGTGGAAACAATGAAACTATAGGATGATTCACCATGGTGTTGACAATAGCAACTTCCAACAACAAATTCGGTATACATCTATTTATTCTAATCTTTTCATTATTTTGTTCAGATTTGATAAACTGGTGCATTTTCGGTAGAAACCAACATACTCTATTTGTTGTTTGCATTTTTTAGTTTGCTTGCGAAAGGGTGGAGTTGTAAGAAACCCTTGAGGTCTATGTTTTTCTTTAAAATGGCTCGAGTTGAGGAACTGTTAGAGTTACCGAACACTCTAATCTTCTCCTCAGTAGACAATATGGTCACCATAGACAAAACAACTCTGCAATCCATTGTGACCTGCTTGCAAGTTTCACAAGTGAAAGCAACATTACTTCAAACTCATAATCGATTGCTTCACGATGCACTTGAGCGATAGAATCTTCAACAACATTTCGAACCAATCCTTGTTCAAACCATATATACGAAGATGATGAAGATGATGAGGCCAATTCAAACCAACATCCAACGCAACAACAATTCAGTCAGACATCGCCAAATTAAAGTACAAATGAACTTCAACTTCCTCTTTCCAAGCAGATCATAAGACCTTGGGAAGAAATCAGAATTAACAAGCATAGAACAAGTATCAGATATGAAAAGGATGTCATCTTTCATAATCTAAATTACAACAAGCCAGTCTAGTTCCAAAGTGTTGGATTGCTACAAGAAAGTTCACATTCACTTGCTCCAGTTCAAGAAAAGATCCCAAAATGCCAACATTGTCAATGAGTTGGCCACATGGAAGATCAATGTTTTTATCTTCATCCTTGTGAGCATTGTGGATAGCACAACCATCATTTAGATAAGTGTTTTAAACACAAGAAAAATGCAAGAGTATAGAAACACTATGGGTGGATTCCTTCTTGGTGATGGTCCTTGCCAGTCAAGAAGATATGTCAATAATACCAATGAATCTAGTCTCGAGTATTGAGGCATCTTATAGTGAAAGGATTTGTGTCTTCTCACCTTGTACTTGACAGGGGGGAACAACATTAACAATTGACAATCATGCTTCCAATTTCGAAGTCTTATCAATCGAACTGTAACAAGCGAGTGTGACAAAAAAGCATGATTGGCTTGTGGTTTCCCTTAAACCGTCACTTAGTAGAAGACTTAACAACTTCTACTAGACATCGGTTTGTGGTTTCCCTTAAAACCTCCACTTGATAAAATACTTACAACTTATTCTACGTCATAGTTTATGGTTGTCTTTAAACCAGCATCGAGAGCACTTCCAATTAATAGAACACACTAATTGCCAACTTCTAGCTAACTTAGGAAATGTTTCGAGAACCATTGAGCCTAGAGCAGGGTTCCATAGCTTGTGGTCATCCTTAAACCACCAAATTGGTTTGTGGTATTCCTTAAACCACGATAATCATTCAGTTTGTAGTCATCCCAAAACCACCAGATTCAGAGAGCACATTCAACCATCAACAACTACACACTTTTATATTTCAGCTGCTCACCTTCATATTTCAGCTCTCACCTTGGACTCACATACACCCCTTTGGATTAAGGGGGCGAACGTTGGAAACGTAATCCTTTAGGGTTACCCACTTGACGAAATATGAAACGTCAAGTGATAGTAACGATCAACGGGAGTCGAAGAGATATTGGATGGTGAATCCAAAGGTCACATCATGTATATATAAGTGTATCATATGATTAATAAAGTGCGCATTACACACTTATCTATTTCGTGTCTCCAAAACTTACCACTAAGGACAAATTTTCCATTCCTATCATAGATGACCTTCTCGATGAACTCAATAGGGGTTCAATACTTTACTAAACTTGACCTACATTCTAGCTACCACTAGATATATATGAAAGAGGAAGACATTCCCAAGACTGCATTTCGCACTCATGAGGGTCATTATGAGTTCTTGGTCATGCCCTTTGGTCTCTGTAATGCCCCCTCAACTTTTCAAAGCCTCACGAATCATATCTTTCATCCTTTCCTCCATCACTTTGTGTTAGTTTTCTTTGATGATATTCTCATATATAGTGAAACTTGGCAAGCCCATCTCACCCATGTGGATCAAGTTCTCCATCTCCTCTCCAAGCTCAAACTCTTCCTCAAAGAGTTGAAATGTGCTTTCGGCGCCTCTGGAGTTGAGTAACTGGGTCATATTGTTGGAAAGGATGATGTAAGGATTGATCCTAAGAAAATTGAAGCTATGCAGAATTGGCCTCGTCCTAAAACTCTTAAAAGTTTGCATGGTTTCCTGAGTTTAACGGCCTATTATCGCAATTTTGGTTCATAATTATTGAAAAATTGCAGCTCCCCCCATAATTCTCTTTAAAATGAATGCTTTCAATTGGACTCCAAAAACTGACCAATCCTTCCAAGCCTTGAAAGAAGCTATGTTCACTACTCCTGCTCTGGCACTATCTAACTTCACCAAGACCTTTGTTCTAGAATGTGATGCATCGGGGAGAGGCATTGGGGCAGTCCTCATGCAAGAAGGCTGACCTTTGGATTTCACCAACAAATAGTTGTCAAAGCGACATTTGGGCTAGTCAAGCTAAGAAAAGGAAATGTTGGCTATTTTTCATGCAATGGATCTCTGGTGCCCTTATCTCTTCAAGCAACGCTTCCCAATTAAAACAGATCATCAAAAACTCAAGTATTTCCTGGAACAACAAATTTCATCCTCAGAGCAACAAAAATGGGTGACCAAGTTGTTTGGGTATGATTATGAGATCATTTACAAGAAGGGAAAAAATGTGGTGGTTAATGCCCTTTCCCCACAATATGAAGAAGAAGGGCCCCTCTTTTCCTTCTCATTCATTGTTGCAGACTGGCTTCAGGATGTTTGCCAAGAATGGTGGGAAGACCCCATAATTTCCATCCTAATCAAGAAACTGCAACAAGATCCTCAAGATTCTCTAGGGTACTCTTGGCACAATGAAGAGCTTTTCCATAAAGGTCGCTTGTATTTAAGCAAACAATCAACCCTTAAATCCACAGTGCTCTTTGAGGTTCATGATTCACCTACAACTAGGCATTCAGGGTTTTGTTAGAAAAAAGAGGATCACATAACAATAAAATAAAAATAGATGCGAAAATAAAAAATAGAAGATACACAATACAATAGAGACACAAATATACGTGATTCACCCAATGTGGGCTACGTCCACTCTAGAAATTGTCAGTCCTTCCTTTATTATTATCCAACAAATGAAGGGATACAACCTAAAATCTACTCGATGTAACTTCCTCTTGTTTTCTCACAATCTCCTCTCTTAGAATACAACATTCACTCACACATACACCAATCCGCAATGTGATTCCCTCACACATAAAAGAGGGTTTCCTTCTAGGGCAAAAAAACATAACATAACTTCTCCCGTCAGATCTGCAAGCTTATAATGAATGGTCTAGATTGACTACGAAATTACAATATTTTATAAGGCAATTTTCCCAAAAAATTCTCTTCAGGGGTGCTTCCCTTGAACCCCCACCACCGGGGGGCTCCAAAATGTGTCCCCCCCTGCCCCCTCCTAAACCTGATGACATATGTGGGGGGGGGGGGTAATCTCCCCAACACCCCCCGTTAGGAAAAGTGATCCAAACACGGTTGAAATAAGACCTCTGAATTAGGAAGATAATAAGGCTCCACAACCAACAATTTTGCCAAAACTTATGAACGGGTCAAACATTCTTTTTTCTGGGATGGTATGAAACAGGACATCCACACCTTTGTGGCCGAATGTGATACTTGTCAATGCAATAAAGGCGAGACTGTCAAAAGTCCTGACACACGCCAATCACTTTCACTTCCACCTCCTATTTGGACCAATATTTCTATGGATTTCATTGTTGGCTCACCTAAATGAGAAAATTAGTCAGTCATCACGGTGGTTGTGGATCGTCCTTCCAAATTTTCTCATTTCTATGCTCTTCAACACCTATTCACAACCTCCATAGTGGCTCAAGTTTTTATGGATAATATCTTCAAACTCCATGGCATACCTCATTCTATTGTTTCCTATTGTGATCCAACTTTTACGAGCAATTTATGACAAGCATTATTCAAGCTCCAAGGAACCTAATCGCATCTCAATATCGCCTATCATGCCTAGACCGGTGGCCAAACTAAAACGATCAACAAGTATTTGGAAACATATTTGAGGTGTTTTGCATCAGATACACAAAATCAGTGGGTTCAATGGTTACTCCTAGCTGAATGGTGGTACAACACCTCTTACCATACTGCCACTTGCATGATTCCCTTTGAAGTTGTCTACAAACAAAGGCCACCATCAATTATCCCATACATGTTAGGTGTCTCAAAGTTTTAGGAGGTTGATCGCAATCTCACAGTCTCCACGACCATTCTCCATACTCTCAGAGAAAATTTGGTCATGGCTCAAAGCCGTATGAATCAAAATGCAGATCGGGGTTGTTTTGAACGTCAATTTGTTGAAGGGGACCATGTGCTTCTATGTTTACAACCGTACAAGCAAACTTTACTCAAAGCCCAACACTATCAGAAACTCACCCCCAAATTTTGTAGTCCTTATACTATTCTCAAACAAGTGGGGCTAGTGGCCTACCAAGCCTTGCCCAGTCAGTCTAGGATACATCTTGTTTTTCATGTCTCTTGCCTGAAGAAAGTGATTGGCACTAAATGCTAGACCCAAACCGATCTACCAGAGTTGGATGAAGAAGGTTCCATTTGGTTGCAGCCACAAGCAGTATTGGATCAGCGCAAGGATCGTCTCCATTAGCGCACCATCAAGGAAGTCGTAGTTCAATGGAATAATACTCCATTAGAAGATGCCACCTGGGAGCCAGCTACTATTCTGCAACAATTTCCTCATCTCAAGCCTTGAATACAAGGCTTTTTTCAAGGGGGAGGGCATGTTAGGGACCTAACCTTCCCAACCCCTCACGTAGGTAGAATAATATATTTTCCATGTAATAAAGATTGATATTGATAAATAAGGCCTAGTTAATAATGTGAATAGGTCTAATGTAAGACGAATTAATAGAAGCTTCCACTTATAGAAAGATCTTCCTCTGGATTTTTCTTTTGAAGACATATTTAATATAAGTAGGAGAAGAAGGCATGAGAAAGCTTTGTCTTGAAATTATTGTAATATAGCACTGCTCTGCTGGAGGTTGCCCCCAAGTGAACATTACTTTCTATCAAGAAAGGTATCATCTTTGGTGTTTTGGTTCTCTACATTTTGTTGTTCCACTGGTATTTGCTTCAATATTTCTATTTTTTGCTTATTATAATAGATCTTGTACCTAACACCTTATGGCATTTATTTTTCTGTGTACATATTATATTGCAACTATTTAAGTAATTGTTGAAGCAAATGTATCCATGAGGCTTAAATCCTTGTTGTAAATCATAAAACTATTTATAGGTTTAAAATAGAAATGTTGGTTGCAATAAGAAAAACTAGGTTGTAACCCAATATAGATGAGATGTGTAACACAACATATTGCAACCTAACCAAAATGAAAGAAAAGTTAAAATCTTAATGTAAAACAAGGGCTGCATGGCAGCTTAGTCCCTGCCAAGTAAATTTGGAAATGGAGTGTACCTAGATGGGATCATTGAACTAGAGTGTCCCAACAATTGTCAATTTACTATAAAACCACTGTCAATTTGCTATAATTATTATTTGTCTTTATTAAAGAAAAAATCAAAATCATTATTAAAAGGGATATACACACACACACACACGTTGTCTATATCATTTTGTGTTTCATCTTTAACTATATTTTTACTACTTTATTTTCATTTAAAAGGAATTCAAAATTACTATTAAAAATAAATTACACATGTCATCATACCTAATTATATGTATATCATTTTGTATTAATCTAGTAGGAGTACACTTTGTATTAATGATAAAAGAAAAATATGGAAAAACATAAATGCAATAATAATGAAATAAATGGATAATAATAATGAGAGAACACTTGGCATTTTTACATTTTTTTCTTAATTTTTTTATATAAAAAGTACTAGGTACTTGTAACCAAGTTTATTGAAATGCAATAATAATGAAATAAATGGATATTAATTATGAGAGAACACATGTCATTTTTACATTTTTTCTTAATTTTTGATGTAAAAGGTTATAACCAAGTTTATTGATTATGTAATTAATTTCAAATATTGAAATACGTGAAGGTAGCAATAAGACTTGAAATATATTAACCGATTAGAAATGAAAAAACAATTTTTTTTATTATATCAAAAAATATATATTTGTTTTCTTAAGTTAAACATTGCACTTTACACACAAATTTAAAATGCAAGGCAAATTAATGTCAAATCAATAACAAACTCATTGCTATGGTTCCTTGGCCGGGACTAATAAGACCAACATAATCATTCAACACACACTATATTCACAATAATAAAATAATAAACAAATAAAGGTAAATTTATTTTAACACAGATTTACTACTACTCCATTTCCTTTTTATTCTTATTTATATTTAATTAATACAAGATAAATGTACATTAACTTATGTGTGCATAATTGATAATCATCATAACAATGCACATAAATTATATGTAACAAGAGCAGTGTAGCATGTGCGATACTTGCCGAGGTAACTTGAACCGAAATGAATAGAGGGAGGCCAAATAAAAGTTGAAAATGAATTATTATCATTGAAAGTGGAAGGGAGATAGATTTAATTGGGATTTTCGCCACCACAACCTCAGCGCGTTGGAGTTTTCTGCACTGCAACACACTTGTTGTGAAACAATTTAGATTTAGATTTGTCGCTAAAATGTATTTAATGCAATGTTGATAATGCTCATTTAAAAATAATTGAGTTTCTTCTTCAACCTCTAGCATTGACGGAGAATTTAATTATACTGCTGCAAATTTAATTATACTACTGCAAAAATGGTAAGATATTATTTTTTTTATTTGCCACGTTCTGCATGTGTGAATGTGAATTTGAGTGCCAAGCTTCGGTGGAAATATATTATAGTGTATGGGTCAGTACCTTCTAGTCGCCGTCAAAATCCATGGTATCCACGCACTTCATGCAAAACAATGATTACAAAGTGGGCCCCTCCGCAATAAGACTTTCAATTTATGGACCAATTAGGTAAGAGATATATCGATATTAAAATAATATGAAAATAAAAAATTCAATGTAATATGGTTAAACTTTGGAACAGGATGAAAATATTTTGGTCAATGTGTAAACTAATATACAGTCAATGCAAATTGATTGCTATATACCATGCCTATCGACAGGTATAATAAGTACTCCTGTGTATACTTACAGTGCATAGTTAATGAAAAAAGTCCTTTGGATTTGCTACGGACGAGTTATTTCTTAGGGAGATGTATAAAATATGTTATAAAGATGATAGATTATTTATGAAATAATATTAACAAGTGAAACTAGTAGCAAAACTATTTATACATGTCTTTTAGACATATTTTAATATAATAACTATATGTAATATAAAGTGAAAAGTGAAAATAATTATGAAATACTTGAAACATATGATAATGTATTACTTGTGCATAACCTAAAAGTAAAATAAAAGTAACAAAAATTGAAGTAGAATTATTGATAATGTCACAAGTGTTATATCTAGGCAAATCTTAAACAATAGATTTGTTATACAGTTTGAGTGGGCCTAATTGTTAAGAACATGTGTTTCCTCTTAAGAGGTAGTAGGTTCAAAGTGAGAGGGGGGTAGCTTATGTACACCTCCATAGACTTTCTGCAATGATCTCATACACCAATTTGGTTGGTGTCTAGTTTGCCAGTGACCTTAAAATTAGATTATTATTATTATAAATATTGATTTTTAACTTTTACATAAGTCATGCCTACCTACCTATATATTATTTATTTAATTAATATATTCTTATAATTAGGCAAAACAAATCCTACAAGTTGGAGTAGAGTACTACTTTTACAAGAACCTAGGCAAATCAAATATTTATTACAAACTTGTTTATTGAAGGAAAGAGCAACACAAAATTTTGCCTCAAAGTTATGTGAGTACCTCATTGTTGGAGTTATTTTCTTTAGAAGGTTTAGCGGAATTGCCAATTAGATAGAGTGATGTTATACAAAACCATTTCCTTTTCGTCGCTAGTGGTGACCTTAAAGGAAATGCTATGGCCCTTGAAGTAGGAGTTTCTTTTCCAATTCTATCCCTACTTGCTATAACTTCTTAAAATTAAAAAATAATATAAGAAATGATTTTTGTTTTCCCCTAGAAAAAGCAGTTTCATTGTTATTCATATAGAATCAAAGCAAACTTTCTAGTATAAAATGTGACTTATGAAAGTCATAAGCATGACTACAATTATCAATCGTTCATCCTCTTGACAAAAAAATATTTACTTGTAGACATCTAAAGAAACTATGCTTGATCAATATGAGCTTTACATCATGCAACATATTTCAACCACTAATGTATGTTACTTCAAAATATCAAAAAACAATCCATATACAAAAAGAATACAAATGTAACCATCTGACATTGTACTTTTTAGAAAATGTACAAGGAACTAGTGCTAATCACATCATCATTATAAACTTCATCAAACATCAACCAACCAAGCTGCTTCCCTAGTGCTTGTTTTGACAAAGAGTTTGCCAAAGAGTTGAACTGTCTGTGAACATGGAAGCACTTTAACCAGCTAAAATGTTGCTTGAGATCCATGATCTTCTTCTTCCAAGGCAGTGAGTTGAGAGCATTTAATTGTGACTTTCCATCAAACCAATCCAAAACAACCTTTGAATCTCCTACCACCATTAATTCTGATATATGACATCTCTTCGCAAACATAAGGAGACCCCATAAACCAAGCAACTCTACTTTGATATTTGTACTTGCACATACAACAAGATGAACTCTATAGAAATGAACACCACTTAATTTTAGAACAATGCGCACACCGCACTCACCCCCTGCAACAACACCATCAAAGAAACCTATAGGCCTCTCTTCAAAATAAACATGATTAATAAAATAATTAAGATTTTCACTTCTATTATCACATGGCATCTCCTTGATTGCCAACACAATCCTAGAACATAAACTGACATCATTTCTATAATAGTCCTCAAACAGAATCTTGTTTCTGTACCGTTGTTGGCATAAGGGGCAGACCCAGGGTTCAACGCTCAAGAGCGCACCAACAAAATCCTAACTACCAGCCCTTTCGGCAACACCTGCGAACCAGATAAAGTCTCACCCGAGGTAGAGGCAAGGGTGGTTGCAGACTCCGGTGTCTACAACCTTAGCTGGGACACTGATATGTGATTACAACACCTTAACAAAGCACTTAACAGTTATAGTTAATTAATATCCAGCCTTAGTTTACAACGCAGATAAACCCTAATAACATAGCACCACAATATTCACACAGATCCGAAATATTCAAGCAATAAGCACATCAACATAGATTAGATCTAGCTTTCATTCACATTATTCAGTACTAAGCTATCATATTAGATTCTTCTAAGAATATATCAATGCACTAAGCAATTAATCACATAAAAAAGAGAACAACCATAAAGCACAAAGAAACCACAACACAGGATATACGTGGTTCACCCCCAGCCTGGGGCTACGTACACTAACTCTTCTTCTCTTTTATTATCTTGGTCAATCAGCTACATGCACATAGCCGCAAGATCCTACTCCGCATAGGACATGAGATCTGCGTGCACTCCGCAAGATCCTCCTTCCCTGAGTTACAACACAAAGCCTTTCCACAGTCTCTCACAATCACTTGCACTTACCTCTACAAGTCTCACACAGTATGCACGAAGCATCTACAATCCATACTTGCACTTAGCACTTAGCACTTAGCAAGGTACCAAAAGACCTTCTCTCCCTTCCTACCTCACCTGGAATTCTATTTATACATTACAAAAAGGGCCTAA
Source organism: Picea engelmannii (assembly GCA_009831015.1). NCBI lineage: Eukaryota > Viridiplantae > Streptophyta > Pinopsida > Pinales > Pinaceae > Picea > Picea engelmannii. Next base: position 700,913 of record ML779812.1, read on the forward strand.
ACATGGGTAAACCCATGGGTCGACATCCCCATACCCGTTACATAAGCCCAAAACCCAAAAAGCCCTAAAAAGGGGCCAAGATCCCGCGATCTCCGCTTTGACTTGCGCTCTGCCTTTGACAGCTTGTTGAAGTCCCAAAATAGGTCAAACATGACCAAGAAACCTCAAAACTTGGTCAAGGGCCAACATGCCCCCAACACTCACCTGTGATTCGTCCCGAGTCACTCTAATCTGGGTAGTTCTGCTTCAAAAGCTTCGAGCCTAGCTTGAGCTGCTTCGACCTGCTGCTGCGCCAAGGCCTCCTACTCGACGAACTCTTGGATAATTGCTTCATTGACAGGTCCCTCCAAGCGTTGTTTAGTTGTAGTGACGACTTGCTCCAATTCTGCTCCTCGACCTTCAATCTCTCTGAATAGTTGACAAGCCTCATCTTGTATTGGTTGGAGTCTCCAAGTCACTTCCAATACTTTGCTCTGAATGGTGTGGACCTATTGTTGAGCAGTGCGCTATTCTTAGTATTGCTTCATCCTCCCGACTGCTGACAGGGGATTTAACTGCGCCTATATTGTTTCTGCTTGTTGCTTTGCCTCCTGGAGTTGTGACTCCAATGCCTTCAATTCAGGATCCTCAGTGAGTCGCTCATAAGTCTACACACTGCGATCACTTAGTTGTTTACATTCCATGACGAGGGCCTTGATTTTCTCAACTACACTTCAAGCAGTTGCTTCTCTCTGATCTCGTACATCTTGCGGAGTGTTGGGCACTGTTCTTATCTCCAGATTTGCAATTCTTTGTCGAAGCTGCTGGATGGCTTCAACAAACTGTGTTACTTGTTGTTCCACTGGGCCTTCCTCCTTTTGCTCTAAGCCTGTCACAGAGCGAAGTGCTCTACTGATTGCTTCTTTGACTCTGAGCTGCTCTACGAGCAACTGCTCTTTCTCTTGCTGGATTTATGCTTTCTCCTCTTCAAATTTGGTCTAGAGAGCAACCTACTCCTGCTGCGAAACTCGACATTACTATATGACTAATTTTTGCACTTGCATTAAGGCCTCTATGGCCTGGTACGTTTCTTCGTGTGCACAACGAAGGCGAACTTCGATCGCATTAGCTAGTATGCGGAGTTGGGTAGGCTCATCTCCCAACTCTGGTGCTTCTGATGGCGGGGGCACAGTGGATACTGCACGGCTGGATTGAAGGGCCTGTTGGACCCCCTTAAGTTCAACCTCAATTCTGTCGTACATCTCTTCTTGCTTGGATTCGTGTTTCTGCAAGATGTCCTGCGAGGCATCTACTACAATTGCAATGATGAAGTCGAATTCATCGACTGTGAGCATGGTTCGCATCGTGGTTTTACTAGCTCTGGATTTTTTCCTCGAGGTAGGTTTCGTGGGGGAAACCTTTCGTTTCTTAGAGGGATCAGTCTTGTCCATGGGATCCCTAGGCGGTGTTACTTCGCCTTGCTTCTGTTGATCTTCTTTGTCGTTAGTCTCTTCTCTATCTACTTCGTCATCACCTCCTTGTCCTGGTGATTCTGAAGCGGTTTCTTCTTATGTGTTGTTTAGGTTTTGTACCTCTGCGGTCTTCTTCCTTTTGCTAGTTCCAGGTGTGTTGTGTTCTTTGTGAGTGGCCTCCAAGCTGCCAATTAGTTCAGGATCATAAATTTCTATAGGGTCAACAGGGATAAGGAGGTCTATTGACCAGTCCTTGGTTATCTCCTCAATGTCCTCCTATGTGAGCTTATAGTATGATTGAATCTCGTCTTTATGCTCGTCTGCTCGCACAATAATATAAATGAAGTGTCGATCTATGCGAAACTTCGTGAGAGGTATAAACTGGTACAAGGTGTTCGACGTCATGCGAGGGACAACTTCGATGGCCCTCTTCAACTGCACGTAGTATGTATGGAATACTGCATTCAATTTCCACTATTTTCCCATATCGCTCGAGTAACAGAGCGTGGTGAACTTCGCAGCGAGTGGTTCGAACGACTCGATGTCCGGGAAGGTCGCACCTTCCGGCATCTCCCAAGTAGTAAACGCTATGAGGATCAGGAGTCAGCTAAAGTGGAACTCATAGCCCTAATCCTGAGCTTTGAGACAATCCAGTTCCAACTGGTTGACTAGATACTTCGCCCAGTTCATCTGGAGTCCTTCTACACATTTCCCAATGAGGTCAACAACGAATCTTGTGACCTGTGTAGGTCTGTTCTTTCTCACGAGCTTTCCTGGGATTAGCTGGTAGGCCAGGTGCACTACGCCATTCTGGATGGAAGCTACCTTGTAGCCTCACGTCCCCTTTTCTACATCACCATATGTGTCTTTGATCCTCTGTGCCAATGCGTAATATGTAGCCTTCCCTGGGTAGAAGTCCTGTGGGTCGGGTCCTTGCATTCTCAATCTGGATATCCTATGGATCAATGCCAGATTGATTGTGATGCGTCTATCTATCTAGAGATATCCGCCATAGTAACATGATAGCAGGAGCTTAACACACACGTTAACCTCCTGGTGCCTTCCAAAGTGCGGAATCTTCATTAAATTCAAGAGGGTGAACTGCGTGAGGTTCATAGTCCACGATTGGGGAATTATTTTCGAGTTCTTCCCCTTCGTCCCGATTAGATACTTGTAAGGAGCGAGCATACTGTAGTTCTTACGGTCTCCTAGGTTGAAGTCGCTAAAATTCAATGTTGCAATTTTATCATGTTGCGTTCTTACTGCACATATCCCCTTCGGGAGGTACGCAGTAACCATAGTGTAATCAAAGTCTCTTGGGACACTGTCACGACTCACCACGCCAGCCAAAGGCAGGATGTAGTCGGGCAGGATAGTCGGTATTAACTTCATGTTCGCCAAGTCATCTCGATGCTTGGTTCTTTTCTCTGTCGCAGGTCGAGATGGTCCGGATCTGCGAGCAGTCAACGGGGAGGCTTGCACTCCTCGCGTCGATGAAGCTTGAAGTCTTGTGGACATCACTCTTTTTGCCATTAGATCAATTAAAACTTCCTCAACTGACTTCTCCACAACGCTGAGTTCATCCGACATGCACACTCTCGATCAGATAACTCAGGTCGATGAATGAATGCTCAAAGCAATAGAACAGGTGTCAATCTCAGTAAACACAACGTGGTAGCAATGAGTTGGCTTGGATACAATTCACAAAAGTGTTCTTGGTGCAACAGTCGACGGAATAAGTAGACATAATGTAATGAATCTTCTCCAACAGACAAGAGGCCTTCATCAATGTGGTTCCACCCGTTGCGACGCGACCCTAACGGTCTGATGGCGAGCTCTCTGGCCATAACCGTTGTTTTAACCATTCGGGGCGTCAAGCTAATGGTTAAAATGCTTTCAATGGCTATATTGCTTCACCATGTTGTGTTGTTCTGATATCCCGACGAAGTTCCAGTTTTGCAAACCTTCCTTCTGTGAAGTCCCTTCTAGAACCTTATGCAACTTTTCTATCTTTGCTCACTTTTTACTGAGCTTCCTAGCTTTCTTCCTTGTAATCTTTATCTCGGTATTCCTCTTTCCATTCTGATTCTTATCTCCTTTTAGCATACTAACTTCGCGTTGTTGATGGTCTTTTGTAGGGTTCAAGGCCAGTACTTCTTCTCTGTCTGGGGTGGGTGCTATACTCTTCGGTGAGCCTTCTTGTGGTCTTTCCACTTCGACATTCAAGTTTCTGGTTCTGAACAACTTTGATCTATTCTCTCATTCTTCAATCAAGTGTGCTATCCTCCTAGTCATGAAATCTTTTAATTCTTGCTTCTTTTGTTCTAATACTTCCTCTTCTTTTTTTTCCGGCCCGATCTTTCTCAATCCAAGTTTTTCCTAATAATATAGCAAATGGGGTGTTGTTCTCAATAAATTTAACAACCTCAAAATCTTCTTTTGTCGGTGTTCCATGAGAATTCATAGATATCTGGGTGAGTCTTCCACATAGGGTTATCAACTTTCCTCTAAATAATCTTATTCCCCCCAATGAAGGAATCATAACAGGCTTTCCTAAGATTTCCCAAGTCCTTTCTGTCATGATATTCACCTGTGTTTCTTCATCCAGAACACAGTCAATGTTGAAGTCTCATATTCTTGTTTCTATGCACTCTTTTTCTTTGAAGATCTCAGATAAGTTGATATTTTTGTGATCATTCAGGGTTTCTTTCATTTGCAGCAATACATTCTCTGATTCTTTCTGGGGTACTGCCATGGTCTCAGTTTCTTGATCTTCCTCAGGGTTATCTTGTCTCATATTCATTCTTTCAACCTTAGCAATCATTCTAGGGCAATCCAAAACTTCATGGTCTATAGCTTTCCAACAAAGACAACTAGGTCTTTTACCAGGGAATTCCTTAGCAAGATGTCCCGATCTTCTGCAACTGTAACAAAGAGTTAATCTTCTTTTTCTTTGAAATGATCCCCAGACTTTCCTGTACTCCGCACTAGGATCATAGTAGCTAACCTACAAAAAATTCTTTCTAGGGTCCTGCATCCATTTGTTAGTCCAAACATTCTTTCCATGAATGGGAATAACATATCTTTCATTATTTCTATTAGATCTACTCATATCAAACCTTCTTTCATCTAGCTGTGCCCTATTTTTCCAGCTAGGACAAAATTTATCAAACATACCTAGATCCATACTTTTGAAACAAAAATTTCCACTTATCTTACCTTTTCAATCAAAACTTTTCAATGTTCTTACCTTTAACAAAGCACAAAGTTTCAAGATCTTACCTCTTTTCTTCAGATCTGACTTTTCTTCTTAGCACAGAGCTTTACAGGTCAAGTAGAATACTACAGATCTACGCACATAGCTTCTCTTTTTCTTTACTTCAGTTCCCAACAATCACAGTTTCAGGTCTCGACAACAGAACCATTTGTTGGCACAAGGGGCAGACCTAGGGTTCAACGCTCAAGAGCACACCAACAAAACCCTAACTACCGACCCTTTCGACAACACCTACGAAGCAGATGAAGTCTCACTCGAGGTAGAGGCAGGGGTGGTTGCAGGACTCCAGTGTCTGCAACCTTAGTTGGGACACTGATATGTGATTACAACACCTTAACAGAGCACTTAACAGTTATAGTTCATTAATATCTAGCCTTAGTTTACAACACAGATAAACCTTAATAACATAGCAACGCAGTATTCACATAGATCCAAAATATTCAAGCACTAAGCACATCAAGATAGATTAGATCTAGAATTCATTCACATTATTCAGTACTAATCTATCATATTAGATTCTTCTAAGCATATATCAGTGCACTAAACAATTAATCACATAAACAAGAGAACAACCATAAAGAATAAAGAAACCACAACACAGGATATACGAGGTTCACCCCCAGCCTAGGGCTACGCCCACCAACTCTTCTTCTCTTTTATTATCTTGATCAATCAGCTATATGCATAGAGCCGCAAGATCCTACTCCGCATAGGACAGGAGATCTGCATGCACTTTGGAAGATCCTCCTTCCTCGATTTACAACACAAAGCCTTTCCACGGTCTCTTACAATCACTTGCACTTAGCTCTACAAGTCTCACACAGTATGCACAAAGCATCTACAATCCATACTTGCACTTAGCACTTAACACTTGGCAAGGTACCAAAAGACATTCTCTCCCTTCTTACCTCTCCTAGAATTCTATTTATACATTACAAAAGGGCCTAAACATGGGTAAACCCATGGGCTGACATCCCCATACCCGTTACATAAGCCCAAAACCCAAAAATCCCTAAAAAGGGGGTCAAGATCTCGCGATCTTCGCTTTGACTTGCGCTCCGCCTTCGACAACCTGTCGAAGTCCCAAAATAGATCAAACATGACCAAGGATCCTCAAAACTTGGTCAAGGGCCAACAACCGCCATATGCCTCATAGAACAAAGAGAGGGACCACCCGGTTCCTCAGAAAAGTCAAGAACCAAAACAATAAATTTTTAGTCAAAGACGAGAGATTCTAGGATCCATTTATCCTTAGTTGTTCACAAACCTCCTTCCAGATAGTCTGGGAAACCTCACATTGTACAAAAAAATGTTGAGTTGTCTCTTCATCTTTTAGACATAGGGTGCAAATTGAAGGCCCGACATTGCCCATAAGCTTGGAGTTTTCCCCAGTGAGGACACGATCATGAAGGCATAACCAAATAAAAAGAAGAATTTTTACAGGAGCCTGCAATTTCCATAATGCTATGTGCAACCACTCTTATTCCACCGCCACATATTGAGGGACCAGAGCATCATAAGCTAACTTCACAGTGATAGAACCCTTTGATTGGTTCCAAGTCCAAACAATAGAGTCCTTATCACTATTAAGTGAAACCCCACTGCCCCTCAACATCGTCAAGAAACCATTCCATCCCACGACCAGTCCACCATCTAGACTGAGGTCTTCACCATAAATCCAATCTTGTGAGTCTGAAGCGCTTAACAAAGAGGATGAGGCAATATGTGCTAGAGATTATATCTTTTTTTCCCATAAATTTTGAATGAGAGCATCCGAGAGTTTGTAGGAGAAGCCACTTCCTAGAAAAAGGATCTTGGCCAATTAGAACTCGAGCCCCATTTCCCACTGACCACACTAGCCATCTCTTTAGCATGGGCATTGTATCTAAGAAGTTCCTCCAAAAGTTTGAGGCAACAGTATAATTGTACTTTTCAGTACGCAAGCACAAGATCACATCTGGTCCCTTCAGATACTTTTTTATCGATACTTTGCTCCACATACCAGTACCAAACAGACCTCGCCAAAGGAATTTTGCAGCCATAGCCTAGGCAATCCAATGGATGTTTCAGAAAATCCATCCACCTAGGACCTTTGGTGTGGCAATCATGTCCCAACTAACTAAATGATAACCCAATCCGTTCCTAGCTCCTTTCCAAAGGAACCTAGAAAAAATCTGATAAATATTGTGCTTGATTTTTGCAGGAACCTTAGCTAAACTGAGCCAGAATACCGACATGTTTTAAAGAACATATTTAATAAGAACCATTCTTCCACCCAATCAAAGCCACCTAAAAGTCCAATGCCTAATTTTCTTTTCAACCTTCTGAAGAAGCCAAATCCAATCAGGTACCCTATAATCATTTGGTTTCAGAAGAAACCCAAGATATTTCATCCCACGATCAATTTTTTTTATAGGGATTTCAAATATCTCCTCAAGCCTTCCCAACAACTCCTCCTCCATATTATGTGCAATAAAACATGATTTCTGGCAATTAACCTCCGTGCTCGAGGCTAGGGAAAAACTAGTTAATAATTTATTGAGCTCAAGCCATTCCTCTACAGAGCCAACACCTAGAATAACCACATCATCAACACATAACAAGTGTGATATGATGGCCCCTTTTGCAACCTTTATCCCTAAGAATTTTCCCAAAGAGCAAGCCTTCTTCATCAACCTACTGAGACGTTCCACCACCAAAAGGAACAACAACGGTGAAAGTGGGTAGCCTTGCCTCAATCCTTTGTAGCTTTAAAAAAATCCAGTTCGAGAACCATTAGCCAAGACAACAAAATTGGCACTAGTAACACACCCCATGATCCATTGCGCCACCTCCCACTTCAGACCAATTTGAATCAACATCATTCTAAGGTAATTTCAACTAACTTTATCATAAGCTTTCTTTAAATCCAATTTCAATATCAGACATTCCATCTTTTTTGTTTTGACAGAGTGCATACATTCACGTGCAAGACCTAGAACATAAAAAATTAACCTATCTTTCATGAAACCAAATTGCTCCTCGGAGATGCAGGATGCCAACTTTTCTTTTAACCTGGAGGTAATGATCTTTGAAATAAATTTGTAGGCAAAATTACATAATGCAATGGGCCTAAAATCATTAAAAGAAACAGGTTTGGATTCTTTCAGGATAAGAGCCACAAAAGTGACATTCAATGACCCAAAAACCCTACTAGTTAGCCTAGACTCTTCAACCACAACCAACAAGTCACTACCCATTATATCAAAGAAGTGATGGAACAATTCTCGTGTCCAAGGATGATTTTAGGGGCTAAATTTCGCTCATGGGCTAATTTTCCATGTTTTTTCCCAAAACAAGATTCCTTATTCTAAAAATGATTCGCCTAAATTCTATAGGATCAAATTATTTTACCTTAAAAATCACCAAAGTTTTATAAAAACTATATAAAATCCATAGAAATTTGAATATTTTTACAAAAATATCGCTAAACATTTTATATTTGGCATATGAAGGATAGCAAGATTCGCCAAGGTTTCTACATTTTAAAATAAATTTCCATCCTTAAAATCATCCTTGCTCGTGTCCACCCATCAGGACCAAGACTTTTGTAATTTTGCATCATTTCCACAATTTTTTCAACCCCCCGAAGGGTAATCTTCTTCCCCAATTCATTGCTCTCTTCATCCGAGAAGAATCGTGGCACTTCATTAATCACTTGAAGTTGTGCTAGGGTGTCTTCCTTTTCAGTGGCTTTGTAAAGAGACCTAAAATAATTGAAACCTTTAAACCTGAAAGCTTCCTATGAAGACTGATTTGTGCCCTCCAAATCCGTAATGTTTGAAATAGTATTGGTTACCCTTTGGTGCTCAACAAACTTATGAAGAATTTTGTGTTTTGATCACCACGCTTTAACCATATAGCCCTACTTCTAAGGCACCAAGTTTATTTCTCAAATTTTAGTATCTTAGATTTCCACTTCTCCTAAAAAATAATTAAATTCTTATCTTCTGTAGAAAAGATTTAAGTAGAACACTTAATAAAAACTTCATTCAATTTTTTATCAAGGTCCAAGAGTTCAAACTGATTTTTTTTTTTTTTCAATCTACCATTTAACCACTACTTCCTTCAACTTGTTTAGCTTGTCCACAAGTAATCTCAAATCTTACCCAGCCATGCTTGTTTACTTTTTATTAGTCCCTGCCGAAGGCCCAGGGACTATAGCGATGAGTTCATTGTTGAACTCATATTAGTTTAGGGTTGACTTTCTAATTTTTCAAAAAGTGTAATGTTTAACTTAGGATATTTGTATTTATTTATTTAAAAAAATATACATATATATATATATATATATATATATATATATATATATATATATATATATATATATATATATATATATTTGTTCAAATTTTATTGGCTTGTAGGTTTAAAGTGTTATTGTCGGCTTCACTTCTTCCAATGCTTATTTGGAATGTTTTAATTACTTTTTAGAGATTTTAATTAAAGTTTTGAGCTTTACTTAATGTTTAGACATGCGTAAACTTCATTTCAATCAATTGAAATTATGGTTACCTATTTATGATTGTCATTCAGGCCTTTATTTACGATTGTCATTCAGTCATTTCAGTACTATGCTTTGAACCCAGTGAAACTGCCACTACTATGCTTTGAACCCAGTGTTTATTGCCACTACTACGCTTTGAACCCAGTGCTTACACAGTTCGTACCTAAGATCGGATCATAGTTCATTTATTCACGGTTCGTACATGATTTCATATTTTTCATTTAATGAATTACAATGACACGGAAATAACCATTGATTTAATAAAATAGTCTATCGAAACCAATTCAAACCAAAATATCTTTTATATATAAAATAATCTTTTATTTTAATTATTATTTTAATGTGTAAAGTTACATTAACATCTCTTACATTACATACTAATTATAAACATCTCTTACATTACATACTAGTTTAGTGAT
>ML779813.1:0-38067 GCA_009831015.1 Picea engelmannii
AATATTTGTTTGAAATTACACATAATTACTAAAGGAATGATATCATGTAATATATATAATTAAATAAATAAACAAAAGATATTATGCAAAAATTGAAACAAATGAAAATGTTAAATTCAAAAAATTAATGTAAACAAATACTTTGAACAATCATTCTCAACATTATGTGCTCCCTTTTTATTGACATCCAAGGAGGAATGTTATTGTTGATAACAAAAATAGGCCACACTGAGTAAATATACCTAAGCTCTCCGAATGGATTATCACCGTCAGCTGCCAATGAAATCTTAACATTACGAGGTTCATCTTTGAAATTTGCCCATTTTTCCTCAATTTACCTAAATGTAGAACCATCGAGAGGCATTCAAAGAACACCATTTCCACTTCTATTACGTGCATAGTAATCCATAAATTGTGCCATGCTTTCACACTTGAACAATCGTTGCAAACATGGAATTATGGGAATATGACGAAGAACCTTTCGAGGCACCCTTTTTGTTACTTGATCAATTTGATATCTATTGATAAGACATTGCGGACATTTGGTTTTCGAAGCATGTTGTCCATAATATATAATATGGTCATTATAAGGACATGCATCTATAGTTTGATAATCTATTCCAATGTCTTTCATAATGGCATGCAAACCTCGATATGTGAGACGTAAAATATTTGACGATGGTAACAAAAATTCACCTAACAATATACAACATAACAAACAACTAGTTAATGTAAGAATATTAATCGTAAAAATTGCATTCTTATTTTACACATTAATTAACACTAAAAACATATTAAAAAAAATCAATGTTTATGTATAGTATGAGATGAAACATATTACATACCTTAGTATCTGTATCATACAAGTGTTCGGCAAATTATTCATAACCTTTAAGTTCCCTAGCAACAATGTAGTGGAGAGAAGATTTTCTCTTGATCCTTCATAAAGTCGTTTATTTTCTATTTCTAATAGAGGTTCATCATAAATACCAACATTTTCCCCATCCTTATCTGGCTGCGAAAACAAATCTTGGATCATTTGATTTGTCCCATCATCTTCTTCCATGGGATAATTAACTTGATTTGTCCCATCATCTTCTTCCATGAGATTCTCATTTGCTTGGTCATGATGATGTTCCTCAGCTTGTACAACATCATTTCTACTAATACTTGGTGCAATATTCTGCAGAAAGTTAGAGGGTAACTCTAAATTTATAATTACAAACAATCATGCAAAATTAGTGTATAATATAACTAACATTCAAACAATATATATACATATATATAATTTTATATAAAATTGACAAAATAAAAAAAGATAATGAATATATAGCTAATTACCACGAGACGATATTCATTCGATCTGCCATCAATGTGACCATATTTCCTACAATGTTTTGTAGTTGTTCCTATTAAAATTCTTACGGGAGGTCTGAGGCAACATTTTTTACAAGGGCAATAACATCTACCATCACCCTTTTCACCCACTTTACTTTTTTCCCCACCTCTAATAACATTCTGAGACATTCTTCTGCACAAAAATACCCTTTCAGAACCGTCGTTGTTATAGCAAGATTGTTGCAACATCTTTAAATCGTCAAATATTTATAGTGCAATTTTAGGTCACTATCATTGCAATTGCGACGAAAGTGACCTAAAAATATTTATTTATTTACCTATTTATTTTAGGTCATTTTTAACGGTCAATTTTAAGGTTAAGTCATACATCGCTCTTGTGACTGACAAAGTATAGTCATTTCTCTTGCGAAGAACATTGACCATAATAATTTGGTCAAACTACTTGTGTCAAGATTGCGACGAATACAAGGTGGATTCAAAAAACTTGAACTTTTTCTCTTGCATGTTGCAACGAAAGAGTACTTTCGTCGCAAGTAGTCATCGCAAAATTTTCAATATGTAGTAGTGTCTCCTGGGGTGGAGTAGGCATGTGGGGAATGAGGGTCTATGGAGCTGTGGGCATAAGTGACTCCTGGGATAAAATATCCTTCCTGGTGTTTTGTGCAACTTCCTTGTCATCCTTGCCAAGCCTAGAATTCCCTTGCCCAGTGGATTTTAGTCCTAGAACGGGGGTGACCTACTACCGAGAGTGATGACAATGCGGTATAAGGCTGGGAGGTTCGTGGAAGGTCTACACGCAGTTGGTGGATTTACTCCAGATAAAAGATAAGTATCATTGTTGTGTTTAATTATGTATTTTATGCATGTTTTGTGATGCTTGTATGTTTTCATGTATTCTATTGCATGTATGAATTGTTGTTAATTTTATTTAAGTCTATATGATGGTAGTAACTCTATGATAAATGTGTTAAATTCATTATTATGAATATATATTATATAAGCTGTAAATTCTTTGTGGTAGCATTACCCGGTCTCTGGAGGGTCGGGGATGTTACAATATAGTATCAGAGATTTAAAGTCTAAGCTAAGGTCGTGTTGGTAGCATTGCCTGTCCTGGTGGAGGGATGGGGATGTTACAATATGATATCAGAGATTTAAAGTCTAAGTTAAGGTCATGTTGGTAGCATTGCCCGACTTGGTGGAGGGCTGGGGATGTTACAATATGGTATCAGACTGATGGTTTCAACACTAAGCCTAGATGGGTTGGATAAGGGGTCATTGGACCCAAGGTTTCAAGTGGAAATTATGTTAAGAGGAACCAATTTTGGACCTCAGAAACATTCTTGAGAGCCAAGAGGTTTCCTTGGTTGTGTTTCAAATCTCAGGAGGAGTAGTGGTATCGTAAAACCATGACATAAGTGGTATTGGACTGTCGAGTAATGTGAACCATAGGATCTGTTCAGAAGGAAAGGTAAACCTTTACGACCTTTAGATATGGATAAAGCATGGAAGGGTTAGCCCAGAAGCCCTTCGAACTTCGCGACATCGGTGAAGCTTGATGCAAAGATAAGAGAAAGTCTGAAACTGGAAAATTTGAAGTCCCGAAAGAGATCTACATCGTAGATCTGAGGGGAGAAGCTCAACTGTTAGATCTCGGAGAAGTTGGGCACGGGTTAGTCGCGAGAATCATTTCAAATTCGCAAATCGAAAGATTTGAAGATAATAGAGGTGAAAACCTCCAAAGCAAGGAATCATGAAGTGAATCTCGACTGTCATTTGTAGGAGAGATAAGGACCATCGATTATCTAGGGAGAGTCCAGAAATTTGGCTATCAGGAGAAGTGGGATGTGATGATGCAAAAACTTTCAAAGCCCAAAGTTCCAAAGAGAAAGGGTAGACATGGTGGGGTAGGATGATGTTTCCAAGGGTGACATGGACCTTCCTAGATGCGCCACATGCCACCACCTGGCTTGGTGACATCTTTAATAGGTGGACCCAAAGGGTAAAGAAGTCTGGAAGTTCAGAAGTCAGAGATTGGAAGGAAGAAAATGTGAAATCTTTTGAAACCTGAGGTTCTGAAGCTCCAAATTCCCGAAGCTACGATGACAGAAGTTTCACAGTGGGTATCAGTCATTGAATTTTGAGTAGTAGTGGATCATTTATCCTCCCTACTTTATGAGTTCGTTAGTTCAAAACTCAGAAAGTTGTTGTGATGTGCTTTGAAAATTTATGAAAGCTGAAGGCCCGAGTAAGCATCTTTTGACCTAGCGCTTGGTGATGACCCGTGATCACATGGGTTGGGGACTGAGAGAAAGGGGCTAGTGCCCAAAAATTATTACAAAGAAGAGAATATCTTGGAAAGAAAATGAAATATGAACATTTTTCTTAAATCGGAATGGTTTATGAATGCTATGGGAATTGTTAAGGATTGATGGCCTGACAAATTCCGATTGAATGCACGTGTTTGTAGAGTTCAACGAGTGTCAGGACCACAACGAAGTGCCACAGAGTGCAAAGAAATGGAGGAGGCACATAATGCTTCCAGTTCATAGAATGAAGTAAAATGAATGGATGTCCAATTAGGAGTGGAAGAATCGAAATCCAAAGGGCACGAAGGAGAGATGGACAAGGAAGAGCATATGATGAAAATCATTGAACAATTGCAGAAAGACACCCAGGCTCACCGAGCATATAATAGAAAGCTCATGAAATCCAGGGATCAACAAGGAAAATTCAACTTAAAGTTGATGTAGAGTCTGGAAAGAATAGAAAAGAAGTTGGATAAGGAGAGTGACTCAAGAAAAGCAGGTAGTCGCAAGAACTCTGAGAGGAAAAGAAGATCAAGAAGCATTAGCAGGCATCATCATCACTCCCAAAAACATTCCAATAAGGAGGCACACAGTAGTTCAAGCCCATCTATTACCATAAGGCATAGGAGATTTGGAGTGGATGAACTAAAGGGTGAAATAACCAAGATTAAACCTCCTACTTTTGATGGAGAACACAAGAAAGATGAAGATGCTGAGACATGGATGTTGGGCATGAAGAAATATTTGCAACTACAGAACTATTCTTCTCATGCAGAGGGAATAATTGTCATTTACCAACTTAAAGGAAAGGCATCCATATGGTGGGAGTAGCTTGTACAAGTACAACATGTCAGAGAGAAGAATTTTACTCGGAGGGAGTTCAAGAGACATTTTGAAAATAAGTACTTAACTAAGAGATACTACGACAGAAAGATGAAAGAGTTATTTGAACTCAAGATGGGCAACATGACCATTGATGAATATGAACAAAGGTTTTTGGAACTGTTGAAGTATGTTCCTTTCATAGAGGATGAGACTGTCAAAATTCAAAGGTATGTGAATGGAATGCCACCTTCCATCAGTGAAAAGATCCAGTATGATGACCCAAATACTATGGAAGAAACTATAAGAAGAGAAAAATGCTTATATGATTAGCAAAAAGAAAAGCCTACTTTCCAAAAATCTTGCGAAGATAAGAAGAATTTTAAGAGGGAGTAGAGGAAAAATGGAATCAAACCACCATTTTTCAGGAATAGCCCTCAAGGACAACTGGGTTTTAGAGAGCCCAAGAAGGCTGAAGTAGGTGGACAAATGCCAAGACAACCACCTATGGAATGTTGGGGTTGTAAAGGAAATCATAGGTACAAAGATTTCCCCCACAAAAATGACAAAGTGAGAGTTTTCCACAATGTTCAATAGGAAGAAATAGTGGAGAACATGGGCAGTAGAGTACCAAGGATCTACGCAGCCCTGGACAACAAACAAGCAGAATATCAGTCGCACATGATTGAAGTGGAAGGTATGATCAACAACCATGCCTTTACTATTTTAATTGATTCATGGGATAGCCATAGTTATGTATATCCTAAAGTGGTAGAAAGTTTGCAATTGTCGAGAAGCAAACATGGAAAATCTTGGTTAGTGCAACTGACTACATGAACCAAGAGAAAGGTTACAGAGTTGGTTAAGTCCTATCCAGTGGACATGAATGGACTGAGCACAAGGGATGAATTGAATGTTTTAACTTTAGGTTCTTATGACTATCTAATTAGGATGGATTGGTTGGACCAACACCACACCATCTTAGACTGTCGTAACAAGACATTCACTTGCTTGGATGAGGAAGGGAATCAGAGAATAGTCCAAGGAATTCCCAGAGAAGTTGATGTCAGAGAAATATCAGCAATGCAGCTGAAGAAGTTCTATAGAAAAGGTTGTCAATTATTTGCAGTCCATGTAGAGGAAGCATCTAAGGATGAGGTCTCAAAGATTGAAGACCATGTAGTATTAAAATATTTTTAGGATGTATTCCAGGAGGTACCAGGACTACCCCCGAAAAGAGATATTGATTTTTCTGTAAACTTGATGCCTGGAGCAGCTCCAATATCAAAATATCCTTATAGAATGAGTACACCAGAGCTGAAAGAACTGCAATTGTAGCTTGAAGAGATTTTGAGGAAGTGGTATATATGCCCAAGTGTGTCACCTTGAGGATCCCCAATCTTGTTCATGAAGAAGAAAGATGGGACATTGATATTGTGCATCGATTTCAAATAGTTGAACAAAGTGACTGTTAAGAACAAGTATCCTCTGTCAAGGATCGAGGATCTCTTTGATCAATGGAAGGATGATAAGATATTTTCAAAGATAGATATCAGGCCAAGATATCACCAGGTAAGAATAAAGGATGAAGACATCAACAAGACCGCCTTCAGAACAAGGTATGGTCATTATGAATTCACAGTGGTGCCATTTGGATTTTTGAATGCACTTGTTGTTTTTATGTGTTTAATGAATGGGATATTCAGGGAATATATACACAAGTTTGTCATATTCATTTTGGATGACATCCTGGTGTATTCGAAGTCGGAGGAAGAGTATGAACAACATATAAGGATGGTGTTGCAGGTGTTAAGAGAGCACCAATTGTATGCCAAATTGAGCAAGTACTCATTTTATCAAAAGTAGATCCATTACTTGGGGCATATCATTTCAAAGGATGGGATAGTTGTAGATCCTGAGAAGATAGAAGCCATCATGGAATGGTCAGCGCCAAAGAATGTGACAGAAGTCAGATCCTTTATGGGTCTAGCTGGCTATTACAGAAGGTTCATTCCGGGGTTCTCAAGGATAGCTCACCCGATCACTTCCTTGCAAAGGAAGGAGAAGAAGTTTCAGTGGACATAAGAATGTGAGAGAATCTTCCAGCGATTGAAGCAACTATTAACCAATGCTCCAATCACGAGGATTGAAAATTCGAATGAAGTCTTTGTAGTGTGTGTAAATGCATACAAGGAAGGATTGGGAGGAGCCCTCAGTCATAATGGATTCTTAATTTGTTATAAATCCAGAAAGTTGAAAGAGCATGAAAGGATCTATGCAACTCATGATTTGGAGTTGGCAGCCATAGTACATGCTCTAAAGAAATGGAGGCATTACCTCATGGGAAGGAGGTTCGAATTGAGGAAAGACCATAATGGTCTGAAGTATTTGTTTGATCAACCAACCTTGAATGTTAGGCAGAGTAGGTGGTTAGAATTACTTTGTGAGTATGACTTTGATATCAAACATATCAAAGGAAAGGAGAACAAAGTGGTTGATGCACTCAACAGGAGAGTGCATGAACTACATGCTATAATCATTAGCATGTACCAAACTCACATTAAGGGCAGAATTTTGGAAGCTGCAAATGCAGATTTGCAGTACATGGAGTTGGTAGCAAAGCTACAACATGGTAAGATGCTACAGAAAGTGAAAAATTATAAATTAGAGGCTAATGGAATACTTTTGTACAAGAACATAATTTATGTACCTAATGTCCAGGACTTGAAACTTATGATTTTGAATGAAATGCATAATGTGCCTTATGCTGGGCACCCTGGATATCAGAAAAATGTGGCAGCAATCAAGAGCCGTTACTTTTGGCCAGGTATGAAGAAAGACATTACAGAATACATCGCCAGATGTATGGAGTGTCAGAAGGTTAAAGATGAGCACAGTCACCCAACAGGGTTGCTACAACCTTTACCCATTCTTGAGTGGAAGTGGGAGGTAGTAACAATGGATTTCATCACAGGATTGCCCAGAACCGACAAGCAACATGATTCAATCCTGGTGGTGGTGGATAAGCTTACAGAAGATGCCCATTTCATTCCATTGAAGACTACTCATAAGGCAACTAATGTTGTTGATATCTATATGAGAGAAGTAGCAAGATTGCACAATATTCCCAAGACAATTGTGTCTGACAGAGACCCGAAGTTCACTTCAAAGTTTTGGAAGGGGTTATTCAAAGGGTTCAAAATGAATATGAACTTCAACATTGCTTATCATCCTGACTCTGATGGACAGACAGAGAGGGTAAACCAAGTGATAGAAGATATGCTAAGGATGTATGTGATGGAAAAACCATCTAAATGGGAAGACTACCTATAGTTGGTAGAATTCACCTACAACAATGGGTATCAAGCATTGTTGAAGATGAACCCATTTGAAGCACTTTATGGCAGAAAGTGCAATACTCCTATAAACTGAGATAATCCAACTGATAGATCAGTAGTTGGGCTAGAGTTTCTTAAGGAAATGGAAGAACAAATGTTGAAGATTAAGTAGAATTTAAAGTCTACCCAAGATAGGCAGAAGAGTTATGCTGATAAGAACAAGATCCACAGGGAGTTTAAAGTGGTTGATCATGTTTTTTTGAAAGTGAAAGCCAATAGAAGCTCCCTGAGGCTGGGAAACTGTTCAAAGTTGGTAGCCAGATTTTGTGGGCCATTTGAAATCCTAGAAAGGATTGAACCAGTTCCATATATGCTTACATTTCCTGCATCCATGATTGTGCATAATGTGTTTCATGTTTCATTGCTTAAGAAATATATACTTGATGTTAATCATGTAATTGATTGGAATGTGATTCAGGTGGAGCAAGAAGGCATATTGCAAGTGCATCCGGTGCGTTTACTGGACCGGAAAAGCAAGCAGCTCTGGAACCGAGCCATAGGGTTTGTAAAAGTCCAGTGAACCTGGTACGGTCCTGAGGACGCGACATGGGAGCATGAAGATGCTATGCAGACAGAGTACCAGCATCTTTTTGAAGATTTTGAAAATCTTGTTGATGTTGTGTAAATAAGTTGCACTAAGGACAGTGCAAAAATAAGGGGAGGGGATTGTAATACCCCAAGGTCGAGCCCCTTTTGAATTGTAATTTTTCTTATAGGCTAGTGAGCCAAGTGGTTATAAGTTGAAATACTTATGTGTTTATTAGGCTGGTGAGCTAGATGCCAAGGCCAATGAGCCTGATTTTTGTATATGTAATTATGAAAAACATTAATAAAAACTATAAACACTGCTGCATGTAGACTGACCATGAAGAAGAGTGATGGGGGACTAAGATTCCACAAGGTTGGGCAAGGGAGGAGGCTAAGTGTTTGAGCCTAGGGGCTAAGCTAGGGGGCTTACCTCTAAAGGAATAATATTTTATTATTAATTCCTGAAGGCTAAGGTTGGCATGTCGAGTGTTGTCCTAAGTTCCTCGAAAAATGAACGTATGCTAAGTGGAGTGCATGGACCTCCAGGAAGACAGGTGTTGAACTGGGCTCATGTAGTTAAAAACCAAGACTGAAACCATGTTGGGGGTTTTCTCCGCATTCTTCCATCCTCTGCCTGAACCCGTTGGCCTCAGACATTGACCTTTGGTTACCTATGCATAGCTGAGAAAACCGCTCATGGGAAGGGGGTTTGCTTGCCATTTCCCATTCGTCGTCTAACCCATTGGGGCCTCTGTGTATGCCCTCTGCATAACCTCGCATATCTGAGAAACTAACCAGAGAGGGAAAAGTCGATCTGTGTGTCCTGTGAACCCATGTTTATCCACACTACAAATCTGAGTTCGTTCCTTAACCATTTGGGGTTGCTGCCTTGTGTTCGCCTGAGCCGTGTTGTGTCTTAGTGTTAGGTTGTTGCCATTTTCAGTGTCCATAATTGTTTCTTGTTGCTGCTATCACCCATATGCTAGCTGAATGTTGTTGCAGTAGTGCTTAGGAGCTGAATTGAAGAAGTAGGTTGTCAATCCTATGAGTATCTCTCCCAGGTGAGAGAGTTTGATGGGAAGTGAGTTCTCCTGGAAGGGATTCCCGTAGAAGCTACAATACTCTAAGACTTTTGGTCCAGCCTGTTGTTGAAGCCCAAGGTAAGTGATGTGTACTGGCCGATGGAGTTGTAGTAGCGAAGGTGTACTCTCCTAGGGTGGAGCAGGTGTGTGGGGAATGAGGGTTTATGGGTTGTAGGCGTAAGTGGCTCCCGGGATAAAAGATCCTTCCTGTTTCTTTGTGCAACTTCCTTGTTGTCCTTGCCAAGCATAGAATTCCCTTGCCCAGTGGAGTTTAGTCCCAGCTCGGGGGTGACTTACTATTGAGAGTGATGAGCAACGAGGTCTAAGGCTGGGAGATTCGTGGAAGGTCTGCACGCAGTTGGTGGATTTACTCCAGATAAAAGATAAGTATCATTGTTGTGCTTAATTATGTATTTTATGCATGTTTTGTGATGCTTGTATGTTTTCATGTATTCCATTGCATGTATGAATTGTTGTTAATTCTATTTAAGTTTGTATGATGGCAGTAACTCTATGTTAAATGTGTTAAATTCATTATTATGCATGTATATTATATAAGCTATAAATTCTGCATGGTAGCATTACCCGGCCTCTGGAGGGCCGAGGATATTACAATATGGTATCAGAGCTTTAAAGGCTAAGTTAAGGTCGTGTTGGTAGCGTTGCCCGACCTGGTGGAGGGTTGGGGATGGGCTGGAGATGTTACAATATGGTATCAGAGCTTTAAAGACTAAGTTAAGGTCATGTTGGTAGCTTTGCTCAACCTGGTGGAGGGTTGGGGGATGTTACATATTCTTTATATGAGATATATTTAAAATTTTGATAATGTTAAAAAATAAAAAATATCATCTATATTCTCTCTGAAGTATATTTAAAATTGTGAAATTTTAGATTAAGAATTCACATGCTTAATTTTTTTTTTTTTTGTATGTTGCTCCATTAATTGTGAGCATCCATATTCCCATTGAAATTATCATGGTCCCACACAGATTGTTCTGCTACCATCAAGTGTCTATATCCCCAGTGGTTATATCTGAAATTATCATTGAAATTACAATCTGAGTGGGCCTAATGGTTAAGAACATGTGTTTCATCTTAAGAGGTCACAAGTTCAAATCCAGAGGGGGGTAGGGTATGTATATCTCCGTAGACTTTACTAGTCAAATTCTTGGGGGAGAGGGATCCCTTGTCCCACAAACAAAGGGATCTCATACACCAATTTGATGTGGCTTGACAATGACTTTAAAAATAAATTATTATTATTATATTTCCTATTAAAAAATGAATTTTATTTAGCATTTCAAATTTTTTTAAACTGATATTGTTTACACATATGAGGGGGACAATAATTCTAGCAATGGTTACGTGCTCGTAGAAGAAGGCACAATGTGAAATGGTTACGTGTTCGTAGAAGAAGACACACTGTGCTCAATGTTCCCATTTGTAAATTTAACATTGAAAGAGTGCAATTCATCCACCTTTCTATTGAACCGTTGAAATTTTATTTTATTCGGAGATAGTTGCTGACGTCTTTTGTTTGAATAATGATAATTCATCATAACAATTTTTGTTTTTATAAAAATTAAGTTTCGAAATTTTTTC
Organism: Picea engelmannii; assembly: GCA_009831015.1. NCBI lineage: Eukaryota > Viridiplantae > Streptophyta > Pinopsida > Pinales > Pinaceae > Picea > Picea engelmannii. The sequence continues at coordinate 11,101 of ML779813.1, forward strand.
AATGGGGAAGGTTAAAATTTGAAATAGAAAATATTTTTTTTTTAATTTAATTTAAAAAATTAATTTAGATTTTTTCAAATTTTTTTCAATAATTTTCTATTTGAAAATATATTACCTAATTCAGAAAATTTAAAAATAAAAGGATATATACAAAATATCTAAAAAAAAATGAACAAAAATAAAGTTTAAAATTCAAAAACTTTCAATAAAAAAAAATAAAATTTAGAATTCAAAAACTTTCCATTAACACAAAGGAAAAACATAAAAAAAAATCAAAAAATCAAACTATAAAAAAATATTTACATATAAATATATATCTCTTTGAATCAATAAACAAGAAAATGTTTGAGAAAACATCCATTAAAAGTAAAACAAAAAAATGTTTTACAAAACCTCCATTAAAAGTCACACTCCTAGACTCTCTCTTTGCAAGTTTGTGAGTAGAAATTTCGATCTTCAATTTTATTCAATAATGAAAGGTTCAACCAAAAGATTATCAAAATTTTCATCTTTCTTGGATTTCTTTTCGTTTATTACATTTTAGTTTAAAAATAAATCTCTAATAGTGAACCCTCTATCTTTAGCTTTATTATAAAAGAGTTTTTTCATTTTATCTTGATATTTTCATAATTTCTCATTTACTTGTTTTCTTTTTTTGACATGCATTTCATATCATTTGTTTTTTTTTGAATTTTTTTGTAAAATTCTCATTACTCAAATTCTTAAATAGATATGTGATATGCCATCACTCTAATAAACCAATTGAAATGGTGAAATATAATTTTTTTTTTTGTTAACCATGGTTTTTCACATTGCATATTTTATTTTAAACTCAATTTTCTTTCTTATCAAATTAAACCAATTAAAATGGTAAAATATAATTTTTTTTTGTTAACCATGTTTTCTCATATTGCATATTTTATTTTAAACTCAATTTCCTTTCTTATCAAATTATTTTTTTGTTAACCATATTTTCCCACATTGCATATTTTATTTTAAACTCAATTTCCTTTCTTATAAAATATTTTTTCTTTAGAATTCTCATTACTAGAATTCTTGAATAAATATGTGGTATGAAATCACTCTCATAAACCAATTGAAATAGTGAAATATCAATTATTAATGGTGAAATATAAATTATTATTTTTGTTAACCATGTTTTCCCACATTGTATATTTTATTTTAAACTCAATTTCCTTTCTTAGAATTCTCATTACTCGAATTCTTGAATAGATTTGTGATATGAAATCACTCTAGTAAACCAATTGAAATAGTGAAATATCAATTATTATTTTTGTGTTAACCATATTTTCCCACAATGCATATTTTATTTTAAACTCAATTTCCTTTCTTATCAAATAATTTTAAGAAATAATTTTTTTATTGATAATTTTCATTAAAGTTTTTCTTCCTTATTAGATAATGTTTTGTAATATTCATTAAATTTTGTTAGTAAACTCAGTCAATCCACTCCCTTGTAGATAAGGGACCGTCTAATGTCAAGGATAATATTATAGTTTTGGAAAAATCCAATTTTTGTTAGTAAACTCAGCTAATCCACTCCCTTGTGCATAACAAGTGGTTGAATGTTCAAAGATAATGTTATAGTTTTGGAAAATTTCAATCATGGCAACAGATGTAGAAGCTTTTCATTGTGAGCAATTATATTTCTTAGGAAAACCAAAATGAGATAAAATTATCTTTCTTGGCATCTCAACATGAGATAAAATACAATTATAACAGAATTAAAAGTTTTTTTAATAAGAATTGTTTTCACCTACATTGTGAAATAATGAATAGTAGTTAAAATCCATCTATGTTGTTTAGGAAAAGGTAGATTTATTTCCCCAATAAAATCTAATCCTCCATGTTGAAAAGGAGAATAAACTTTGATAGGATTTAAAATTAAACTTTGATAAGATTTAAAGGAAGTGGAACAATTTTTTATGTACATGCTAACAACTAGCACTTAACACAAGCTCTAACTTTGTATTCACTTGAGAAAACAAGAATGACCAATAAAACTACTTCTTAGAACTGTAAGATTAATGGCTCTCTCCGCATAATGACCTCTAGACACTCCACTAATGATGTTCAATTATCAAAACAAACATATATTTCCTCCTCTAAAACACAATTAATAATTATGGATTTCATATACATAATTATTGAAAAATATGTGGATAAGTAACACAATAAGATATTATACTAAGTAAATGTTAGCAATTGATTCAACAATCAGTTAGCCTCATAGTTGATAGAGATAAGCGTGCATTAAATGCACTGACTCCAGTAACTTCTTGGAAGAACGACAAACATATGGAAGAAGAATTCTATCCATTGATCTTGAAATCAATCGACATTGTAGCTCATGTCACCATGGTATATATACCCTTTCTTGTAATGCCATAGACAAGTTGATTGTGTGTTCTCTCGTGTCTTTGTTTGATGTGTGTAGGGGAGTTCTCTGATTTGGCATCAGAGAAAGGTGAGGGCCGTGAGGCAACCGAGTGTAAGATCATCTGCTTGTTGAGGGTTGTCCACGTTGTGAAAGGCCGTGAGTGCCTGTGAGGTGTGTTGACCTGTGTAAGAGAATTTTGACTATCGATTTGTAAGAGAGTTGTGAGTTGTGACTATTGTGATAGCCTTGAGATCTATGAGGGTCATGAGGCTGATTTTTGTGCATGGAGAAGATACTTGAAGCCAAAATGTTTGCTGGTGTGATATCTGCAGTCTTTGTGGAAGAGTTAGGCTCTTCGTCTTGTGCTTAAGAGAGATGTTGTGTCGAGACTGGTTAGTTGTTGAAGAGAAGCTGTAATTTGGGAGAATGATGCTCAGATCATGCCAGTTTAAAGGGTGAGTCATTGAAATTTCCATCAAAACCCAAATCTAAAGGCTAAAGGGCGATTGAGGTATGTGTGAGAGACACTTTCATAAATTGTTTGAATAGAGGTGAAGGTATAAAAGTTTTAACTCTAGTTTGATAGATGTTGTATTTTATGGCTTTGATAATTACAGTAGTTGATTTTAGTGAAAAGTGATATTATAAATGTTGAATTTTATCGTGGTTGATTTCACTAAAAATTAATGGCTGTGGTAATTTTGGTGGTTGATTTGAGAGGAAAGTGATATATTGAAGAATCTAAAACGTGAATGGTGACATGGAAAATGTGTTATGGTGTTTTAATTTAAAAAAAAAATTGAATTGATATGACATTGTGATAATATGGTGTTTATTTGAGAGAGTGTTTATTTTATGATAAAGTTCCAAAGGGAGTGATGTGAATATAAAATCTTAAGTAACAAGGTGTTGTGGTTGTATTGGGTAATGTGATATGGTGTTCAATTTGTAAAATAAGTTATATAAATATTGTGATTGGGTTCACAATTTGAATTATTGATTAGTATAGAGTTTCTCCATTGGGTTCTAAAAGCCTAGATCATTTTGAAGAGATTTTAGTGTTTTTAAAGATATGGCGGATTGATATATAAATGAATCAAATAAGTTAGATGGGGAAAACTATGCCAATTGGAAGTTTAAGTTGCAGACGTTGATGGAAGGATATAATGTTTGGTTAAACACATGTGGAGATGAAGAAAAAATAGTTTCCCCGAGCGCCTCAATTCAGGATTGGGAGTGATGAGAGACTAAAGAGAAGGCGTTCTTGAGGATGTCCATCAAGGACAATATCATCCCACACATTAAGGAATAAAAACCATCCCATGAAACTTACGAGACACTTAAAGTTTTGTATGAGACAACGGACATAAATCATGTATTATTTTTGAAGAGTAAGATTCTTTCAATTAAGATGGAGGAGAATGAAAATATTAGTAAATTCCTTTCTAGAATCAAAGAGTTGAAAGATAATCTAGGAGATATTGGTGAGAATATTTCTAGTACTGACCTGGTCACTGTCATATTAAATGGCATGTTGAATGAATATCAAATGTTCATTACTTGTCTTGTAGCTAGGGAAAAGGCCCCTACTTTTGATGAATTGACAGGTATTCTTTTGCAAGAGGAGGAGCATAGAAAGAATCTCAATAGAAAATATCACAATTCAGATTTGACATTGGTGGAGAAAGATAAACAACCCTACAAAGGAAAGCCATGGAGGTGAAATAAAGAAGGAAAGCCACATACAAAACAAGACAATGGCAGGGCACCACCAAGAACAAACAAAAATGTGAAGAAGAATGAAGGATGCTTCTACTATGGTAAGTTTGGAGATTATGCTAAAGATTGTAGGAGGAGGAAGTTTAATGAGTCCAAATATAACAAACATTTAGGAAGTTGTGTTGATAAAGGATCTAGAGTATGTGATGATTTCAAAAATATCAAGTCGTTTGTTTCTGATGTTGTTAATTCCGGGTTTATTGATTCTAGTGCTTCAATTCATATTTCATGTAATAGGAATTGGTTTGATACATATCATGAAAACATTAATTTTGTTCATAAGATATATCTAGGAGATGATAGGTCACATGAAATTAAAGCGTATGGAGATGTATCTGTGACTTTACCTACTCGTGAGGTGAAACAGATCCATAATGTAATTTATGTGTCAGGCATAAAGAAGAATTATTTTTTTGTATCCACCATTGCAGATCAAGATCTAAAAGATGATTTTTTTAAGTCCCAATGTGTGGTGAATGACATACAAGATCACTACAAAATCATTGCAAGAGGATCTAGAGTTGGAGGACTATATAAGCTTGATGTTTCAAGGGGGGATCATCAAACATTGGCATCCACAACTATGTCAATGGAAGATTTATAGAATAAAAAGTATGGACACCTAAACCATAATGATCTTATGATTCTTCAGAAGAAAGAACTGGTAGAAGGTCTTCCAATGTTTAAGAGTGAACATGTTGAATGTGAAGGATGTGCATTAGTAAAACAACACAAAGAAGATTTTCCTATGCATATATATAAAAGAAAGCAGGAAATTATTGAACTAGTGCACATTGATGTTTGTGGACCCATGCAAACTAGATCTCTTGGAGGAGCATATCATTTCCTTATCTTTATTGTTGATAGAACTAGATACACTTGGGTCTATTTTATGAGAAAGAAAAGTGATTTCTTTGAATATTTTAAAGAATTCAAGAATATGATTGAAAAGAAAACATGAAGGAGCATCAATATTCTCAGGGAAGATCAAGGAGGGGAGTATACATTAGGGGCATTCATCAGGTATTGAAAAAATAATGGGATTCAACAACAGTTTACAATGCCACATACTCCTTAGCAAAATGGAGTAGCAAAGAGGAAAAATAGAACCTTGGTTAAATGTGCTTGTAGTATGATAAAAGGTAAAAATATTTCTAATGGTTTTTGGGATAAAGAAATAAGTACTATTGTATATCTAAAGAATAGGAGTCCTACAAAATATTTAGAGCACAAAACACCTTTTGAATATTTTTATGGATATAAACAAGAAGTGAGTCACTTGAGAATATTTGGGAGTAAAGCATTTGCTCACATTCCAAAAGAAGATAGAAGAAATTTTGATGTGAAGGAAATCAAATGCATATTTATTGGTTATTGTACAGAATATAAAGCCTATAAAATGTTTTATCCTAACAATCATAAGGTGTTTGCAAGTAGAGATTTGTTGTTTCATGAAAATGCAGATGAAGTACGAAAAGCATATGTTTATGATGTATGGAATCTACCTAAAGAAAATGAGGAAAGTGCTAAAGAAGAAGAAGAACAAGTCCAAGGAGAAGCTCCAAGCATCATAGATTCTACAAGTATCCAGAGTACGCCTAGAAGAGGTGAAGAAACTCCACAAATAAGTGAAGAACTAAGGAGTACAACAAGACAATCTAAGACCCCGGTCAGGTATAGATTCTATGCCTTAATAACTCAAGCTATGAATGTGTCATATACTTTAAATTATGAGCAAGCTAAAGACCACAAAGAATGGATGGATTCCATGAAGGAAGAATATGATTATATAATTAAAAATGAAACATGGGAATTGACACAATTGCATGAGAACAAAACCCCCATAGGATCAAAATGGTTGTTCAAATATAAATTTAATGTTGATGGTAGTATAGACAAATACAAAGCTAGATTGGTTTCCAAAGGTTATTCACAGAAAGAAGGGATAGATTATGAATACATTTTTTCTCTTGTTGAAAAAACAAATATTATTAGATTAATGATTGCATTGGCTACAAAGTATAATTGGAAGTTGCATCAGTTAGATGTCAAGTCATCATTTTTGAATGGAGAATTAAAAGAAGAGGTTTATCTTGTTCAACCAGAGGGGTTTGTAAAGAAAGGACAAGAACATTTTGTATGAAAGTTGAAGAAAGATTTATATGGACTTAAACATGTACCTAGGTCTTGGTATGAGAAATTGATACATTTTTCTTTCAACAAAGTTTTATAAAAATTAAAGGAGATCCCAATATGTATATCAAGAAAGATGGAAATGGTCAAATTGCTTTGATTTCTCTATATGTGGATGATCTTATCATAACATGAAATGATACTAGGTTGATTGAAGAGATCAAAAGAAAGTTGTCACAACAGTTTGAAATGACAGATCTTCGACATTTACATTATTATTTAGGTCTTGAGGTATAGAGAGAAAATGGTACTACGTTGTAACATCCCTGGCCACCAACAGACCGAGCAATGTCACCACTCAAACACTTCACTTAGCTTTGATAACAAACAGTAGCATCCCCGATCAACACAAAGACTGGGTAATGCTACCACTGCGAAATATACACTTATATAATATATGCATTTTAATCGAATTTAAACACTTAATCACATAATTACTGCTACCATACAAAATCAATGGAATTAACAATAGTTCATATACACAACGGAATACATGATAACCTTCAAGCATCACTTACATTCATAACATATAAATTAAGCACATACTAATACTTATCTTTTCAACTCAAGTAACACCACCAACTACGTGCAGACCTTCCACGAACCTCCCAACCATATACCACACTTCTCATCACACTCAGCAGTGAGTCACCCCCGAGCTGGGACTAAGTTGCACCCAGGGTAAGGGAATCCTAGACTAGGTTGAGGTTACAGGAAACTACACAGTGAAACTAGAAGGATTCTCTCCAGGAGCCTTCTTACGCCCACTACTCACAGAATCTCATTCCCCACATGCCTGTCCCAACCCAGGAGTATACACCTTCACTGTCACACAGTCGATTGAATGCTTCACCTCCCTTGTCTTAGGCTTTAGCAATAGCCCGGACCAGAATACTCAGAGCTCCGTAGCTTGTGTTGGATTTTCTATAAGAGAAAACCACTTCCTAAAAAACTCTCTCACCTGGAGAGAGTTGCCCACAGGTATGATAGCCTGCCTCTTCAACCACAACCACCTCCCTCATCTGCAGAGAGTGTTGCACATAGGCCTGAAAATCTTCTTCTTCAACTCCATTACCACACAAGGAGGACAACAACAGGGCTCAACAAGGAAAAAATGAGGGCAAAAACCCATACTCAGTCTAGGAACTACGTGGCCACAACAACCCATATCCATGACACACGGGACACAGATAATACATCGAATACTTGGTCTTCACAGAAGACGTGGACCAGTCCATGGATTCTCACTGGGTTTCAGAATGCGTGACCAGAGAACAAAAGACAGAGGTTGATGATGGAGTTCTCGAGTTCAGGTGGAGGATGGGAGAATGGCCTTATGAAAAACCTTCCCATGAGGGTTTCCTTCCCTGTGCGCAGGTAAGAAAATGCAGATGTAGAGGCAAAATGGGTTTAGATGGGCATCCCAATGAACTCAGGTGGAGGATAATAGAATACAGGAGAAAACCCCCAACACAGTTGACTTCTGCAGCTTTAACTACATGTGCCCAGGTCAACACTCATCTTCCTGGAGCTATATGAGTTTCCTTTTGCACACGTTGCCTCTCCTAGGACTTAGGATAAAAACATGTCTTTTATACAGCTTTGGAATAATAATAAATTATTATCCCCTTTAGAGGTAAGCCCCCTAGCTTAGTCCCTAGGCCCACACACTTAGCCACCTCCCTTACCCAACCTTGTGGAAGATTAGTCCCCCATCACTCTTTCTTCGTGGTCGGTCTGCACGCAATGATGTTTATATTTTATTAATGATCTGCATAGTTACATATACAAAATCATGCTCTTGGCATTTAACACTTAGGCTCTCTAGCCTAATAAACACATAAGCCCACCAACTTATCAACACTCAACTCACCAGCCTACAAAACATGTTTACAATTTATAAATACAACTGGGGCTCATCCTTGGGAATATTACAATCCCCTCCCCTTATTTTTTCACTGTTCTCGGTGCAACTCTTTACAGAGCATCAACAAGATTTTCAAAATATTCAAAAAGATGTGGGTATTCTTCCCGCATAGCATCCTCATGCTCCCATGTCATGTCCTCATAATTGTACCAGGTCCAATGTACCTTTACAATACCTATGGCTCGATTCCGGAGTTGTTTGCTCTTTCGGTCCACTATGTGCACTGGATGCACTTACAAGACGCCTTCTTGCTCTACCTGAATCACATTCCAATCAATAACATGATTATTATCGGGTATATATTTATTAAGCAATGAAACATGAAACACATTATGTACAATCATGGATGCAAATAATGCAAGAATATATGCAATGTATATATATGTATATATAGGAAATTCTAATAACATTATAACATGTATACAAGATACACAACATACAATAAATAGAGAATTGTACTTACCTTTTGATTGAGAATACTTCCATATCACATGGTCTAGACCAAGGTACCAAACCTCAACAACACTCCAACCAATGGTCTCTCTTCCCCACATGCTTGTCCCACCCTAGGAGTTTACGCCTTCACTGTCACACAGTCCATCAGCTGCTATACCTCCCTTTCCTTGGGCTTCAGCAACATGCCAGCTCAGGAAGTCTCAAAGCACTGTGGCTCTCAGAGTTCCAACTACCCTCAAAGATTTTCAATCAACATCTTCCCCGAGCTACTCTTTGTAGTCAACATTCTAACTTTTATTAACATCCTCTCATCTGCATCACCCACATGCAGTTATCATGAGAAAACATAAAATAATTTATTTAGAAACTCAAACTTAGTTCAAAGGAAATTCATATTTTCCCCAAAACATGAAATTTTATTTCATAATTCATCTTGGTTGTTTCCATATTATGAATGCATCCATCCTTGTGGTTTTACATAGGCACCAAACTGCATATGATTTTTCCTGTAATGCTTCATCTTGCATACTGCCAACAATTGTCAGTATTTCCTGTACATCATAATTCAATTTCAATATGTACAGAACCATATGTAGTGAATTTAGAATTTCTTGCATCTAGCAATTCAATCATAATTACCAAACAATTTAATACAATAGAATGATTCGTCATTATATGCATATGCATGTTCACAGTAATATTTTTAAGTTCATTATTTCTTCTTCTGATCAAGAAAATTTCATGTAGTCAATGCTCATGTGACTACTTGACTTGCAACTTTCCTATTGCAATGTCTAACACCTCCCTGAAATGTCCTCAACTTCATGACTTAACAACATTTCAGCTGTTAGTAATAGTTATTTCCATGCAATAATATATATGCATGTACTTACAAAACTCATTCAGCCATTGCATTTAGCACACAATTCTATCTCTTACTATGCATGAGTGCAATTCTCAGTGAATACTTATTTAGCGCACCTTGCATTGGATTACATAATGCTCTTTATCTCAGTCATGTGTCTCACCACCCATGAGTTGGAATTCTGGCCAATGTGTTGACACATTCTCCACACACTTCCTATTGTCTTCCCAATTAATTGGATGCCTTCCTTTTTGACCCGAACACTACACCAAGAATATAATTTTGTGGTGTTCATTAGTGTTAACAAAAAGGTTGCAGCCCAAGTTTTATTTAAAGGTAGGAAGATTTTAGTACCCGTGTGGCTCATAACCTTTCCATATCCATACCTTGCCATATCCAACCAGGTCCTGGTCTCATACATGACTATCTTATTGGCATTCATTCCTACAACAAGTTATTATCTTTTAAATCTTTGGTTGTTACCCCACAACCCAATTAACATGACATTCTACTATGTTAGTCTGTGCATTCAGAAGATAAAAAGTTTTGAATTAATACAAGCTTCCATCCTTTACCACATCCAGTGGTATGCATTCAATAATATTATCACGTGATTTTATAAAATAACTCTGGTTGAGGAAATTCTTACCTAAATTTCCCTTCAACAATTATGCAAAAAGAGTAATAAAAACTCATACCTGCATAACTGCCATTAATAAATTTTATACTGCCTAAAAGTCTGATGGAAGTAGAAGCTTTCATGCTTCTTTTATCAATCTTATAACCAACACTCCATCTTTATGTTGCTTCACTCCTTATGCAAAAACATCACCAACAACACTTGCAAACATGCAAGCATTCTTTCCTCTGGTTGACTCAACAAGTCGTAACATACTTGCTGCCACAAAAATTGCAGCAATTTCTTTCCCATGTGAAACTTTTCCTTGTTGAACACTGAAGTCTTCAATTCTTCCCAGATTCTTGAATATTTTTGTGCTCTCATTGTAGTCACTGTACATGACTATTTATGCCTTGAGCACTTTCGACGCAGTCCCCCTACCTCAGCAGGGTCTGCTGACCTCCCGGTCAAAGGATCTTTTAATATTCTAAGTCGAATTGACTCTTCGAGCTCATGATTGAACCCAAAACAATTACACACAGGCCCCCTTTTCTCCTTTAGGCGTAGGTCCTGACAGACCCGCAAGATTATTCCTTCGTGCTTCCAAACCTCCAAGTTTCAGGCGCTAGACCCTTTTTCATTATCCCTTTCCTTCATAAGATGCTAGGCTATGACCTCATGGAAAACTATGATTGTGGGCATGGCAAGAGTGGTTTTAGGCCAAACCGCTTTTCACCCTGCAATTCACCTCCAACTGCCATACATCACTTTGTTAAAACTGTGGTATAAATTGCGGCCTGCTCTCAGATTTTTAACATCCGAGAAAGTTCTAGCCCCGCAATCCATCTCGTCCGTCGATCTACAATCCCTTGGTGATGATCCGCTATCAACGACTGCTATCTATCTCCCCTTTTCTACCTTCTTTCCTCCTTCCACACGCGATCCCTGATCTACACAATCTATTGACAAGTATCTCCCTTCCAAATCAATGACTACGGTTGATTCTAACTCTTCGGCCCTTGGGATTTTGAACTCTCAACTATCTTCTTTTCCCCTTATGATAATCTTCCAAAGTGGAATATCTGTTGACACGTTTCCTCAACAATCGGACGGTTCTGATGAACTCTAGCTCTCCGGCCTTCGAGATTTCTCACATCTCCACACACACAAATCTCTGGAGTGAATTTCCCTAGAGTGACAGATATTCTGCCACGCGTCCTCTCCAAATCAACAACCCTAATTTTCTTCGGGACTTTGGCTCTTTCCAACCAAGACCAGATCAATGGTTCTTCGAACTCCTCCTCGATCAACGATCGATATCTCCTTCGAGATTTCGACGCTTTCATCCTCTGCTTTCCTCTGGATTTCTTTGTACCCGGAGTTCCAGATCTGGCACCACGCGTCCACTTTCATATCAACAACCAAGATTTACTTTGGTTGTTTCTCCTCCTCCTTGTCCACAAACTTCTCAAGTTGTGGATCTTATGCCACCTGTCCTCCTTGACGATGGACAGTCCCAAATCACTTCGGGACTTCGAGACTTTGACAAGTCCACTTGTCCCGTGCACACAAGGGTTAAGTCTCATGCACTTACCTCCGAATCCAATGATTGTTGGTCCTTCGTGGTTAGACCTAACGGATGGGATCTATTCCTCTTCTCTGCACTTCCTTTGTTCTGTTGGATGCTGAACTAATGGTCCAGGATCGTCCTCAAAACCAATCTGACGGTTGTTGTCGCTCCTCCTCCTGAGGTTTTGACTTCTTCTACGTTGGAAGGTTTTGTCAGTGTTCAAAGGCTTTGGCCTTTGATCTTTCTCCTGTAAGTCTGCCTCCTGGATCTCGTCTTCGCTCTTGTAATCGTTATCTCTTATGGGATTTAGGACTTAGAATGAGTCTATCTCCCATGCACTCCTTGCTTTATCTCTTCTGAGATTTTTGATTTACTCAGTCTCCTAAGGGTCTCGACCCTTATGTTTCCTTTCAAAGGAAAACTTCATGCCCTCCTGGAAACCTTCTGCTCAAAGAACACCTTGTTGAATGTTTTCTACAGAGTGTTCAACATCTCTGTGAGTATATTCCTTTGATACTCTTCTTCTTGAAATCGAAAAAGAGTTCTCTGTGCACACTTGAACTCGCTCGATGTCTTCCTAGCAGAGCCCTACAGAGTTCTCAGTGACTCTATCTCTCTCCGAACTCAACACAAAGTTCTTCTTGTGCACTCCTTGCACTTCTACTGATGAAGGTTCAATGATATCTCTTTTGAGCTTCTCTGAGGTTAACTTACCTCTGTCAATGCACTCCTTGCAGACAATGTGCACTTCTTGCACTCGAAAACTCAAAGAAGAGAAACAATTGAAACTTATTCAATACTTCACCAGTTTATACATTCAAACCAATCTAATTTAAGAAAACATTCAGATTCCATTTTCTTTCCGAGCTCTTCTCTGCTCTGTAATCATTTTCGGGCATTGGCCCCTTTATCTAAGTCCCCAATCCATATGATCATGGGCCATGACCAAGTGCTAGATCACTATATGCTTACTCGGGCCTTCGACTTCGAAATATTTCAAAGCAGCATACAACAATCTCTCGGAGTTCCAGATTACCGAACTCGCTACGTAGGGTGGATCAACCCTCCATGTCTACTCAACATCTGATAGCTGACACTTAATATGGAGCCTCAGGTGTCTGAGTTATGAGTCTTTGGGACTTCAGAGCTTTGGTGGATCTCGCACCCACACACCCGAACTGTTAATGTCCGAACATTCCCAATCACCATTGGTGATATCATTACGTCACATCACTTAACATTTTCCAATTGCGGGGGCATGCAATAGTGGTTTGGAGCAACTCGACTTTCGTCCTGCAATTCTTCTGACGTTGACACGTAACGCCTCGGTGAAACTGGGGTTTGGATTGCGGGACCGCCTTGGAGAATTAACTCCTGTGCAACTTGGATCCCCACAATGCCTCCTGGCCATTGATCTTGATGTATCGTGATAAATTCCAATGTGGGTCCTTCGACCTTTAACTTCGTTATGTAACCTAGGCCCCACTAGCCATGCTCATATAGAGTGCCACGTGAAGGAATACTAGTGATTGACTCATGGACCAATTAGATGGGTGTCACATGTCACGTTCCATATGGAATTTCAACCTTCCACGGGTTCGAATCCCACTAACACGTGGCACACATCCCATGTGTCCATGTCCATCCAAGTGATATCATCATGACTCACTAATTCAACTCTTCGGGAGCTTTCTCCCTTCACTACTACGTTTGACCTTTTAACACTGGCTTGATCTAATGGTCGAGCTCTCCTCTCCAGATCTATGGTGTAGATCCACTTCGTAGGTTCGAGCTTCAACCCTTCTCTTGTTTTTGTCATCAGACTTCACTGAAGTCATGAAGTCTAAAGGGATTCCGGTTTAACTCCTCTACACCTTCTCCAGATCTGATGGACGTAATGGATTTTCCTTCCTTCTGAACAGATCCTATGGCGTAGAAGAAGCTCTGTTACTCTGTGGATTTCCAAAGGAATTCATAGCTAACTTCCTCGCAAAATTACCAGATCTGATGATCGTGAAGGATTCTCCTTCTCCGGAACAGATCCTAAGGTCCACATTACTCTGCGGCCCAATACCACTTATGGCGTGGTTTTACAACACCACTACTCCTCCCGAGCTTCATAACACAACCAAGGTAACTTCTTGGCACTCAAGAAGGTTCTGATGTTCGAAATTGGTCCTCAAGACACAATTTCCTCTTGAAACCTTGGGTCCAATGACCACTTAACCGACCCATCCAAGTTCAACGTTAAAACCTTGGCTCTGAACTCAAATTTTTTCTACTTCGACAACAATTCTTTCGAAACTTTGTCTTCATTTTCCACTAACACGACCCATCTAGGCTCGGTGTTGTAACCATGGCTCTGATACCAATTTGTAACATTCCCGACCACCAACAGGTCGGGCAATGCCACCACTCAAACACTTCAATTATCTCTGATACCAAATTGTCGCATCCCCGGTTAACACAAAGACTTGGTAATGCTACCACTGTGGAATATACACTTATATAATATATGCATTTTAATCGAATTAAAACACTTAATCACAATAATCACAGAATTATTGCTACCATACATAATCAATGGAATTAACAGTAGTTCATATACGTAACAGAATACATGATAACCTTCAAGCATCATAGAAATGCATAACATATAAATTAAGCATGGATTGATACTTATCTTTTCAATTGGAGTAACACCACTAACTATGTGTAGACCTTCCTCGAACCTCCTAGCCATAGACCATGCTGCTCATCACGCTCAGTAGTGGGTCATGCCCGAACTGGGACTAAGCTCCACCCAGGGCAAGGGAATCCTAGGCTAGGTTGAGGTTACAGGAAATTGCACAGTGCAACTGGAAGGATTCTCTCTAGGAGCCTTCTTACGCCCACTAATCACAAACTCTCATTCCCCACATGCTTGTCCCACCCCAGGAGTATACACCTTCACTGTCACATAGTCCATTAGATGCTTTACCTCCCTTGCCTTGGGCTTCAACAATAGGCCAGACCGGAATTCTCAGAGCTCCGCAGCTAGTGTTGGACTCTCTCTAGGAGAAAACCACTTCCCAACAAACTCTCTCACTTGGAGAAAGTTGCCCACCGGCCTGACAACCTGCCTCTTCAACCACAACCACCTCCCTCCCCTAGAGAGAATGTTGCACATAGGCTTGACAACTTGCTTCTTCAACTCCGTTCTCACACAAGGAGGACAACAGAAAGGCTCAGCAAGGAACATACAACATCAACAAGCCATACTTAGTCCAGGAATTGTGTGCCCACAACAACCCACAGTCATGACACACATGGCACAGATAATACATAGGATACTCGGGCTTCACAGAAGACGCAGATCAGTTCACGGGTTCTCACTGGGTTTCAGGATGCGTGACCAAAGAAAAAAACATATAGGTCGATGATAGAGGTCTCAAGTTTAGGCGGAGGATGGGAGAATGGCCGAACAAACAACCTTCCCATGAGGGTTTCCTTCCCTGTGCGCGGGTAAGAAAATGTAGATGCATAGGCAAAACGAGTTCAGATGGGCATCCCAATGAACTCAGGTGGAGGATGACAGAATACACGAGCGAACCCCAACACAACTGACTTCTGCAGCTTTAACTACATACACCCAGGTCGACACTTGTCTTCCTGGAGTTGCATGTGTTTCCTTTTGCACACGTTGCCTCTCCTAGGACTTAGGATAAAAACATGTCTTTTACACAACTTTGGAATAATAATAAATTATTATCCCCTTTAGAGGTAAGCCCCCAAGCTTAGCCCCTAGGCCCACACACTTAATCTCCTCTCTTACCTAACCTTCTGGAAGCTTAGTCCCCCATCACTCTTTCTTCTTGGTCGGTCTGCACGCAACGATGTTTATATTTTATTAATGATTTGCATAGTTACATATACAAAATCAGGCTCTTGGCCTTTAACACTTAGGCTCTCCAGCCTAATAAACACATAAGCCCACCATCTTATCAACACTCGGCTCACCAAACTACAAAACATGTTTACAATTTATAATTACAACTGTGGCTCGTCCTTGGGGATATTATAGACCTTAATCACACAAATAAAATATACAAAGGAGGTACTCAGGAGGTTTAATATGGGCACAAGTAAAGAAAATATCTACTCCATTAGAACAAAATGTTAAGCTCAACAATAATGATGACTCAAAAGAAGTGGATGGTACTTTGTATCGACAATTGGTGGTAAGTCTAAATTATCTCACCACAACTAGGCCAGATATTGCATATTCAGTTAGCATTCTTAGCCAATTTATGGCTAAGCCTCATGAGAATCGTTGGAAAGATGCAAAGAGAGTCCTCCAATATTTGAAAGGGACTATTGATTTTGGTATTGAGTATACTAATGATTTTGATGTTGAGTTGACAGGTTTCTCAGACTCTAATTGGGCAGGAGATCCAGATGACAAGAAGGCTACTATAGGATATGCATTTAGTATTGGGTCAGGGATAATGTCCTTGAGAAGTAAAAAACAACCAACTATTTCTTTGTCATCCATTGAAGTTCGCTACACAGCATTATGCACTGCCACCTGTGAAACAATTTGGCTAAGAAGAATACTTGAAGATGTTGGAGAAAAGAAAAAAGTACCAACAATCAACCAACCTGACAACGAAAGTTACATCAAACTGGAAAACAACCCAGTGTATCATGCTAAGTCAAAGCATATTGAGATACACTATCATTTTGTAAGAGAAAAAATACAGTAAAATGGAATTGATGTATTGTATTGCATGATAATGATGCAGATATATTTACAAAGCCTCTTGGAAAGGCTAAGTTTGTAATATATAGAGATAAGATAGGTGTTGTAAAAGTTGTTTAATTAAGGGAGAGTGTTAACAATTAATTAAACAACCAGTAAATGCACCCACTGCAATGACTAAAGTAACTTTGGAAGAACAAGAAACATTTGGAAGAAGTAATTCCAGTCATTGATGTTGAAACCAATCAATGGTGCAGCTCATCTCACCATTGTATAAATACCCATTCAGTGTAATGTCATAGACAAGAGTCTCTGTTTGATGTGTCTAGGTGAGTTATATGATTGTAATAACGTAAATATAAGTGCATTTCAATTATATATATAAATACTAATGAGTATACAGGTATAAAACTAAAACTGGCTTTCAAATAAACTTTTATATTTAATTAAAATTTAGGACGATTTAGAATAAAAAGTAACAGATGAACTTATATCGTTTATTAAAATAATTTACTTATCCTAAATTTCCGTTGGGTTAGAGTGAAAGGCAACAAATGAACTAATATGGTTTATTAAAATAATTTACTCATCCTAAATTTCCGTTGGGTTAGAGGGGAAGGAATCTGCTCTTATATTTGATTAAAAATTCTTTTGATTTCGAGTAAATGGAGACAAAGGAATTTATTAGGGTAGTTTACTCCATCCATAATTTCTTATGGTTTAGAGGAAACGGCAACAAAGGATTTTATAAGGTTTATTAGAGGAATCTGCTCCATCCATGAGTTTGGAGGATGGTTATCAAATTCATAAAAACTGAGGTTCGATGCTATATTCCAGCTCAACTTTTTTTTCTCTGACTTTTTAATAAAATGTTGCGTAATTCATAATTAGGCCAAAAGGATGGCATCTGGAAGGATGATAGGGATCACCATCCGGAGCCTATCGGATTTACTATTTGTACAATTACGCCTACAGTAGAGTATGATGTTTACACGTTTTGAACAATGGGCGTTGTCCATATGATCATTTCTCTTCTTACATGGAAGCATAGAGGAATTTTCTGCCTCTGTTATACAAATTGTAGAAATGGGCTTCTCTCCAACAGCCAAGATGAAACCAAGAAGAAATAATTCTGCAACTCAAAAGGCCAGATTTCAGATGCATTCTCTAAGCAGATTTGATTACATGAAATCTCAAAATGTTTGAAAGATAAACTTGTTACATCAATGTGTTTACATAAGATTTAGTTTGAAATTAACAATTTCAGATGTATATTATCAACAGCCGGAAATATTAGTAAGATGCTCAGAATTTCTCCCTAAAACATCAGAAAATCCAATTTGATCACACGTTCTCCTACCAAGAAATTTTATCAGCTAGACCACATCAAGCTTTTTAATTGAACAATATTGAAATAACTGCATGTGGGTGTTTGTGGTTGCAAACATTTATTACTTGATTTCAGTTTTTCAAGTCTTTTATAAAAGTCTTTATTATGTCATCATCAAAGCTATATGAAGGTGAGGATGGGGAGAATAATAGATAAAACATAATATGAAGATGGAATACAGACATAAAGATGGATAGAAGGAATAATATGTTTTCTCTAAACAATACCAAAAACAAAACAAAAAATTAGTTCAAATCAAAGAAAGAATTTAAACTAAAGAATATGATGTTTAGTGAGCAAAACCTGACATTCCCAAACTGATGAAACGACCCACTTCTTTGCAATAACCTTAACGACACCCATGCACACTTCAAACACAAGACACATCAAACACAACCCAAGAGACAGTAAAACTCTTCCCTCCCACTCATAGTAGAACTCTACCTTAGGAGTTGAGTTGTAAATATGAGGTTCACACTTCAAGATTCTAATCCCTGACTAATCATCCAAACATAGATATTAATTCTTGTTAATCGTTTAAAGGTGGTAATCATACAGTTTTACAATAATTTCTCAATATGATTAGGTAAATGTGAAAAAGTAAACTGGTATTCATGAATGCAAGAAGTTATGAACAATAAATCTCATTCATTTTGAGAAAAAAACTAAGAATATGTCAACATCTTCAATTGCTATCAAATTAGGATTTTATATTAAAAGATTATTAACTGTAACTATTTCCTATCCCAATCCATGTAGACACTTAATAAATACTCAGTTGAACCAACCATGCAATTTCCTTGTCTCGACGGTAAATAATAACGTTTTGATTTTAGCTTCTAAAGGATTATCATTTTTCCTACAAAAGCATGTAGATTCATGGAAAATTCTAGATTCCAAGGCCACTTTGATATCTTAAGTGAAGTAATTTAGTGCCAGAATTGACAAGGCTATGGCCTGCGATTGTTGTTGACCTTTGTTTTGGAAGCGAATGCCAACCGCCTTCGTTGTAGAATTTTCAGAATAATTAGGAGCACTATTATGGTGTTCTGGACTGTGTCAAAGATTATCATGACGAACGTAATCCATGAGTCGTTGACGGATAGTTACATTCCAACAGTGACGATCACAGAATTCGGGGCCTTGTAACAGAGAATACCAAATAATGCTTTAGGTGGCAGGACTGACTCTGCCCAATTTAGTGGGAATACTGTGTAAGAGGTTGCTCAAGGTCGTCTAATATCAAATCGATTCACTGTGGAAGAGGCCTGTCAAGGTCATCTTCAATGAACATAGCAATGCCAAGAATCAAGAACGTGTTTTTGCGGTCAGACGTTGCGTGCACTGTGTGTTGAATACTTCATTTCTGGATGATCAACGCTCTACCAAATATCCTAGCTCGTCATTATTTAATCAATCTACTGTCCGTTTCTAAGTTCTATCTATGGCTGTATAAAATTCGCTCTCTCTCACGGGAACGAAAAAGCAAAAGAGAAACCATCATGGAGTGCAGTATGTGCGGGGATGTAGGCTTTGCGGAGCATCTGTTTCAGTGTAGCAAATGCCAGTTCCGCTCCCAGCACACGTAAGATCATATTGAATTTATGAAATGTAAAGCTTTCAGTATTGTGATGTTTCAGATTTGAATTTATGACATGTAAGGATTCCTTTTTAGGTTAAAAACAATTGCAATTATGTTTTGATCATGCACCGGCAGATATTGTAGCAGAGGATACTACTCTGGGGGTAACCCTATTGAATTGTGCGATTGGTGCTTCCTGGAATCTGAGCAATCCAGTGAGTGTAGGGCTAATTTCCATTCAATCACCAAATCTAAGCCGACCTTATCAAAGAACAAAAGATCGAATTCTCTTAGAAGGAGGTCAGCCAATGCGTCAAGTCTCAAACAAAAAGGAGATGAAGGGGTTAAATCTAATGGTCGAAAGGCTAACATGACAGCTGGATTGACGCGAAGTATCTGTAAAACAAAGGTACAAAATACAAGGTTGGCTCCTCCAAGAAGTAGGCAACGGATGAAGCTACTGCAGGACATACTGTGTTAAATTTATGTCGGTTGAAGGGTTGTTGAAGGGTGGTAAATTGTTATGGTCTAGTTGTTTAAATTTGGTGATATAATTTTACATGAATTATTATTTTTTGTTGTTCAAAATCCATTTTTAATGTAAAAATGGATTCAGCATGTTTAAAAACTTTTGACACATTAAAATTATACAGAAATAATCACTTAAATTCACTAACCATATCATAAAGTTATCTTTACTTTATTATTATTATGACACAAATACTAGATTTGTTGATTGTGTTTATCAGATAAACCTAAAGGGTTCGTTGTTTCCTCTTCCTGAAAACTTGTAAATAATTCTAAGTTTGATTTTTCCAGTTCTACTACTCAATTCTCTACATAGTATCCGAAGTTGAGTCACAGAACATCTATACCGAGTAATGATGGTGGCCAGTAATGGTGGTGGCCACGCAGTAGAAAGAATGACAACGGAAAAGCTCTCCACCAGCCTGATGTACCTATTTCAAAGAAGACCAACATGCTTGATGATATAGTTGCATCCGGAGTAAGCACAAGAACATTTTAGATAGTGTGTTATAGCCTGGAATCTCATTTTATATATAATAATAATAATAATAATCTATTTTTAAGCACTATCCTTCTCCATGGGTAGAAATAAGTCATGGATCATGGAATTTATTCCAGTCTCCATAAATATTTAATTATAAATAAATTATGGATATGGAAATTTATCCCATCTTCCATAAGTATTTAATTTAGTTAAATATTTAGTGTTTACTAGGATCATTTGTCAATAGGATCAGGTTCATTTTCATCATGGTCATTATTGCTACCATTATTTGGAGGAAGTGAAGTACAAACCCTAAGAAATCATATCTTTGTAGTTAACAAACAATGAAATCTGATTAGTACATGAGAATTATAAAATGTTTTTTTTTTTTTTTAAATTAGAAAAAAAAATCATTTTCTTATAATTGAAATTTTTTCATGATATTAACCATATAACATTCCATGTTGTTGATAAAAACATCACATTTATAGGATTGTATATAAAATTATACCTTATTTTCTCAACTTTTCTCCTTGTAGAACCATTTGTAACCATTCACATAAAACCATCTACACTATTCTATTTCATGCATGACAATATGTAAATTGTTCCATGGTCATATACCTAAATAACCACCAGAAACATGGACTGATGATGAGATGCCATAGAACGTTATGAGACATCTACATATTAGTATGAGAGATATTTTCACATATGTAAGTCTTACATCACCATCATATGTAAGTTTAAAAAAAATTTAATACTTATAATAATAATAATAGTAATACTATATGTTAACTAGATAAAGATATTAAGAGAACTAAAAATATTTTTAGAGAGAATTTTGAAATGCATTAATATAAAAAATGCTATATAGAGAAATAAATAGAGACTTACAACATTTTCATTTAAATAGAAACAATATAAATATAATATTTACATTGAAATATTTTTATAATGCAAATATAAATATCTTAACAATAATCACAATTGTATGTTGTCATATTTATATCCATCTTCAAAGGTCAAAAAAAGATACTTCAAGAGATTTGATCCCTCTCGGTACTTGATAGATCCAACGTTAAGATGGATCTATATTAATAATATTGTAGATGTAGAATTTTTGACAATGATATTTCTATAGGAAAATTCACATCTAGCGGCATTTGGTTGACTCGACAAACTACGAACTATGAACTAAGTGGAAGGTTGTTGATTATAACAAAAACTAGGTAAATGAGTATGTATATCCAAGCCATCCAAATGGACTAACACTATAACTTACAAATGAAAGCCTCACATGTACAGGATCATCTCTAAAAAAATGGGATTTTTCCATTAGTGTCTCTCCATGTAGAAACTTTTGTAGGTATTTGGATAACACCTTGATTATTCTATTTCATGTGCCACTATAATCCATAAATTATTCCATGGTCATATACCTAAACAACCATTGGAAGCATGGAATGATGTGGGTGACATAGAACCTTATAAGGAACTTTCTTTGACACTTGATCCTTTTGAGGTTTCACTGTAGAGGAATTCCTTCTATTGTGCATTTTGATCTCCATAACATATGATACAATAAGTAGGAATTGCATCAACACTTTATAGTTCATTCCTAAATATTTCAAAAGAGAATGCATTTCTTGATATGTAAAAGGAAAAGTATGTAACTATGGGAGTATGATCTAGATTGGATCTTTATATTATTTTTCATCTATATCAATGCTTTCAGGTTGGAAAACATTGGAGGAATCAACTTGTAGGGTCATTTTAATGGTAGGTCACAGTTTGGAAAATTGGGGTTTGAAACTTTCCAAAGTCATTTTGAGGTAGCAAACTACATTTTTTGGGGTCAAAAATTTCCTAGCTTTAGCTAGACCCCATGAAAATATTATACACATTGAGACCTTTCCAATGATGCAAAAAGTGCATACATCAGAGCTCATATGAAAAAATGATTCCTCTCACAAGTTGAAATATTGTGTTGACCACCATGGTATGAGTGGATGCCACATCAACCCCTATCATTCATCATATGGGGCTAGCCATGTATAGAATTTCAAGAAGATTCTAAAAGGTCCAAACCTTAATGGAATTGAGGGTTGAGGAAGTCATAACCGTACCCCTAGATGGATATAGAGTGATGTTAAATACCATACCACTAGGAGGAGAAGGAGTTCCATTCTTTAGCATTGTACTTGTTCCATAGTTGACTAGAGCACCTAGGAGTGGCATTTTGAGAGAAAAAAAGAGGAGGATAGATTCATTTGTAGCCACACAAGCCACACATTCAAAAGAAACTCCACAGAGAGTGTATATTTATTTGTACATTCATTTGAAGAAAAGAGAGCAGAGTGAACTCACCTTCTAGCTAGGTTTTCTCCCGTATTCAGTTTCCTAGGTTATATCTTATGTTTATTTGTGGATGGTGTGTGATTATTTATTTATATTCTATACTTTTCGCATTTTGTCTATTACATACATTTTAAGTAGAAACCATTAATTAAAGAATATAAGATATAATGGGAATTAACCTTTATAGTAAAAATTTCAGTATTTTATTAGATATATTATGACGAATTCTCTAATGGAATATCCACAACAATTTACAGATCAAAGTAAAATATCGCTTAACAATATACAAAATACAAAAAATAATGTATCCAATATTAAGGGATGAATCCTTATTACAATGAATGGAAACATTAATAAACATAGAGTTCTATAAAACATTGCATACCATAGTATGTTTGTGAGAAGTGTCTTTGAAACTCTATTTATGAGCTTTAAGTTTTTCAACAACAAGATTGTAGAACAAATATTAGTATTTGAGTATACCTAGAAGGGTTTAGTTGCCTTATTAATAAGATGTGTTTCATGAATCCTAGGATCCTCCTCCTCAAGTATGTCCTCCTCCATGGGTGGAAAGAAGTCATGGATCATGGAAGTTATCCCATCCTCCATAATAATTTAATTATAATTCACTTTAGTTAAATATTTGGTGTTCACTAGGGCCATCATTAGTGGTAATATAGGATTAGGTTCATTTCCAACAATATTATTATTGACAATTATTTGGAAGAAGTGTTTTTTTCTTTTTTTTTTTTGGGTAAAGATCACAGGTAAAATTCTATTATATTTTTAATATATCATACAATCCAAAAGCCCTTGCAGTTGGCCCACCACTCGAGAAACCAAACCAATAAAAAAGGTAGATACCATCTGGCCAAATATATTATTTATGGAGTGTCCAAAAAAACATAGAAACCAGAGTTCTGTTGAAAGTACCATGCTTATAGCTACTAAAAACTATCATTTTCAAAAAATAAAGACGGCTAGGGAACCCACTTCATGGGGCTGAGAGCCTCTCACTAGAGGTATGAGGATTAGTCAGTTGAGCTTCATGGTTCCCTGGAGGCTAATGACGAGTTGCTTGAGGGAGGCAAGAGAGGATATCTCTAACCATC
Source organism: Picea engelmannii (assembly GCA_009831015.1). NCBI lineage: Eukaryota > Viridiplantae > Streptophyta > Pinopsida > Pinales > Pinaceae > Picea > Picea engelmannii. The sequence goes on from ML779813.1 coordinate 35,109, forward strand.
ATGTGGATGCCATTAAGCTAGAGCTGGACCATGTTTTGAGCATCTTCTCTGGTTTGAAGGATTTGTCCGAGAAGCATATTAAGGTGCCAGTAGAGTTTGACTATCCTCCAATATCAAGTGTCCCTGCCCCTGGTGTGTACAATATCTGGGACGTAGTGGATAGTGGTCTCAACTATTTTGATGTCAGTAGTCATCTCCCGTTCCTCATTGACTATGTCTTTTGCTTCATCCAGAGCTCTCTGGAATCACTGTGGAGAATTTGAAATTTAGTTTATGGCAGCATTGAAATCCTCCTGTTAAATGCGAGATTCTAGTAACCCATATTTTATCACTAGAAAATGGCTCACTATAAATACAAACAATGGATGAAGAAACAGTTAACATAAATACAACATACTACCAGTATTCATGGAAGGATTACACTCAGTTTGGAAAGACAATGATAAAACTATGTAAAAGTGGATTTGGAAATCCACGCACATTTAACCAAAGTCATGTGCGTGCATCCACGTGGGATAATATGGTGTACAATGTGCACTGTGCACAAAGTGGGTGACTAACAGTCAGAAGACCCGCGCGGACATTGAAACACCGCATTGATGAGTTTGGTCGGGCGTCACCCACTTTGGAGATGAAGGGGATCTCCTCCATACCCAAAATCGCCCCCAAATTTCTCCTTGGGATCACTGAAAAGGATAGGAGGTACCTCCAAAGGCCTCCCATTCACATTTGGAACTAGTTATGAAAAAGCTTGCCATCCTCCTATAAATAAAGGGCCATTGTATGAAAAAAATAAGAAGCATTTGAGTATTGTTATGCTACTCATTTTTATCTTTGGGAAGCCATCTTCCTCTTAGAAATATTTGGGCATCCATAGAAAGTGTTAGGACCCTCTCCTCTTGAATAGTTCATCACTCTTTTCTTCACCATTTTCCTTTGTTAGCCATTGATAGTAGAAAAAAGAATTTGTACTTGGGGACTCAAGCGTCTTCCCAAGGAGGAAGAGGGGACTCATAAGTTACCATATTTCTCTAAGGAGTATCAATTTGAAGATCATTTTACTTGGTATATCTCTCTTGTGTTTTCTTTTTGCATTCATTTCAAGTTATTGTTTGCTTAGTTTGGATTTACTCGATTGTTGTTTATTTCTTGTTTCTTTATGTTAGTTGAGCCACTAACCAACCGACTCTCTATTGTGCTTTCTGGATAGCCTAACTAGATAGTTAAGGGACCTCCTTTTTCTCTCCCTTGTGACAAAAGGAACCCAACAGATTGGCCACCATACTGGGGACTTGAATACAAATTCTCCCAAATTAGGCCACTAGAGTGTTCTTTATTACTTGTTTGCATGTGCAGGAGTCAAAACCGACCTAAAATCACCACTTTAGAGCAGGATTTAACCCCATAGAGAGAGAGATGTTTTTCAAAATTTCATCTCGCCAATTTTCTTGTTTGCACACAAGTTCAGGACAAGGAGAGGCATGGTCCACGCACATATGTGCTCTGTTAGAACTCTCCAAATGTGTGTTCTGTGCGTTGTGTGCACCAATTTTTTATTCTATCATGTACTTGTCTTATTTTTGCAAAATTGTAAGGCTTTAGTTGCCTAGTCCCACTCAATAGCTTAGAGTATATTTTAGCACTTTGTAAAATCCAGTACAAGAAGACTGAGATCTCATTCTTGCATCCATAAACCCCACATCAAACATAGATAATTAGGGAGATTAAAAGGAGCCATAATATATTTGATTTCCTTGATTTCCACATGGATGGATTAAAAGGTTTTGCATTTAAATTTCAGAACAAATATTTCATTTTACAAAGTCATCACATTAAATCGGGACTAGAAGACCATCTAAACCAACCTTGGAGTATTCTCTTTCCTCGCACCCTAAGGTGACCTTGGAAATCAAAAAAAGAGGTTTCTTAGATAAGTCTCCACCTCCCTTGGTAAATCAAATCACTTTCAAAAAGAGGCCAATCCTCTCCTCTTAATTGTTGAAAACTAAATCTTAAAAGAGTTGTAAGGGCCCATATTCCCACATGCATGCAATTCTATAGAATATTTTTCAATAGAGTAAGTCACCTAAAGATTTTAAATAAGTTATAAGGGCCCATACATGCCCACATGCTCACAATCTAGGAATAGTTTCAATTTTTCTAGATTAGAAAACACCTTAGGAAGATAAAGGGTCCAAGTAAGGATTATCATATCTTCCATGATAGCTTAGGATTCCCTTTTATTTACAAGGGTCATTTAAAACAAATTTAATAAGTGATCTAAGAAAGATAAGTAAAGGAACACATGATGTCGACCATGCTAAAATATTGAATTTAACTTATTAAAAAATTGTTTCACCATCACCACTGCTTGGACACACTCTCACTTATTCAAAAATATTTTTGCTAGATGCTTGAAAATCTTGTGGGCTTCATTTGTTTAGAAAATGGTATTTGTGCACACCTTCATAAAGAATGAAGTTGGTCCATGACCCCAACTTCACAACCCTCTTTTACATTCTAAAAACAACCATAATCAATTGAATTGCTAACCTTGACAGGAGGAACACAAAAGAATTTGGTAGTCTAAGTTATGATTTTGGGGATAGGGATCCAGATAACTCCCCATCATCATTTCTCATTTGAAACTTAGAAATTTGTGAATTAGGCTGCCAAAATCCTCTCACTCAAGCACTCCTATACCATAAGATAGGGAGACACTCATGAGGGGTTGAAGGTTGAGGTACATTTGTTCTGTGCGTGCCTCCTTGGGTCACCCAACCCTTGTAAAGAATCCGTCCTGTGACCTATTTCTAAGGCCAAAAATCTAAATGTCGTGCTTGATGGAGGTAGCTTAGTAGCTAAAAATTAGGATTTATCTACCCAAGGTGGTGGTTGTGGGTTGCTAATGCACCTTAGTCATATTTTGAACGACTATTGGGAAATATCACCAGTACTT